>JBBMOL010000547.1:0-174867 GCA_037954665.1 Laguncularia racemosa
AAGATTGAGTGATAAGAAAGGCGAATTGTGGAAAATGGTGGCTATCCTGGTATAAAGTGGGGTTAATGATTGAATTTCTTCCTGAGTTTTAAGAATTCTGATAATCGAGACTTCCATATGTGTAATTTGCTTGAGGACAAGCAAATGCTTAAGTGTGGGGAAATTTGATAAATCTATTTTAACTCTTATAATTGGAGATGATTAAGTCAATTTTTGAGATAATTGGGCGTGAAAATATAAGATTATGATGCTTAATTGATTTATATTTCATGTTCAGGTGTGGAAAAGGATGATTTGATGAAAAGTATTTAAATTCAAGACGAATTGGAGATAAAAGCAACTAAAAAGGGAATGCTTTGAAGTTAAAGGAAGTCACACGGTTTTACAAATGGCCGTGTGAAGGAATCAGGAGATTACACGGTTCGGATACACGCCCGTGTATCAGACCGTGTATCAGCGTGGAAGAAGAGTTTTCAGGACAAAACCAGTACACGGTTGGAATACACACCGTGTAAGCCAACCGTGTATAGTAACACATTGAGGAGGACACACGGTTGAGTTACACACCCGTGTAATCAACCGTGTACGAAGAACAAAGAAGATAGAGATATACACGGCTATTGCAAACGGCCGTGTGGGATATACACGCCAAGAGTTCACTGACTCAGAGAGATACACGGTTTATCTACATGCCCGTGTAGTATGACCGTATGTCTATCGAAGGAAAGATATCTTTAAATCTTTCGTCCATATTTGAAGGATATCTTCGACACGCCAGAGAGGAAGCTATCCTAGGTATAAATAGTCGTCTTTGAAGAGAGAGAAAGAGGAGAGAAGGCAAAAAACACATCTTGGAATTTTGGAGAACAACAACAGTTAAAGGAATTTCCGAGCTTTAATTCTAGAAGTGTTTCACACATGGATTTGATTATTTCGTTTTGTTATTCCTTGAGAACCATGTGTAGCTAATTATTTCGTACCCGAATCTTACGAAAGTCTGATTACTATGTAACATTGGGTTTATTGCAAAATTAATGACGATTGAGCATCTCTGATTTCATCCATGTTGTTTATTATATATTGTTGATTTGATGTTTGGCCAGCATTAGATTACATTGATTTCTGATAAGCTGATTGGGAAATCTCTTATTTGAATAGATCATACATCGGATGAAAAGGCTTGTATACAATCTAGGGATAGAAAGCATAAGTTTTCCGTATTAGATTGGATATAATGATTTAATCTAATTGAGGGTTGTGGTATAATCATGCAATTCTGATTGTTGTTAATAAAAGAGGGATCTTTGTTAATACGGTTAGAATTAGGAGTTAGTGATTTTGGAAGAAACATTGACTTAGTGTTAGATGCCCCGCGGATCAGAGATAATCAGTATTCATTAATTAGTTTTCTAAGGATTGAAGTTGCATAGTAATTAGATGAGTAGTAAGAGTGGGGTACGCATTGGAACATTGAATTTGATAATTTAACTCATTGTTTGATATCCATTGATTTCATTTCTATTAGATAATTTAGTTTAATTTAGGTAATTTGGTTAAATCAATTCACCTCGAAATTGTGCGGTTAGATAGTCAGTCTGAGGTTAGTATTAGTACTTGTAGATCCTTGAGGGAACGATATCCGTGCTTAAACTCTATACTACTGTAATCGATAGGTGCACTTGCCTAATTGATCCCAAGGAAGAGTCGGAGTAAAACGGATTTTAATTTGTATGATTGCGATTTAAATCAACAAGGGACAATTCTTTAACATTATACTAAGAAGAGCTCTTAGCATCACCTCTAAAACTATAAATGAGCAACATGAAAACTTGTTTCATACTGAATGTAAGGTTAAGGGACATTTGTGTGCACTAATTGTCAATGTAGGGAGTTACACCAATGTAGCCCCTACATCCATGGTCAAATAATTGAATTTGCCTACCTTGAAGCATTTGAGGCATTACAAATTACACTGGCTCAAAGAGAAGGGAGCTTTTCATGTTACACAGCAAGTCAAAATACCCATAACCATTAGGGACCGATAACAAGATGAGGCCCTCTATGACATCCCAATGATAAGTGTATCTTATATACTCTTTAGCTAATGTTGGTTGTTTGATCATAAGGTCATACATGAAGGGTATAGGAACACTTATGCTTTCTAGAAGGATGGAAAGAATGTTGTGCTATAACCTATGACTCCGAGCCAATTGAAGGATGCTCAGATGTAGATAAGTAAAGCCCAAAAGAAAGCCCTTATCATGTCCTAAAGTGAATTTGAACAAACTAAAATCTTAACATACCTTTATTTCTACTAGTAAGAAAGATAGGAACCAAAATCCGATGAGACCTATCATTAGGGCAAGAATTAAAGGAATTCGAATTTTGGCGATGAGGGCCCATTTTGAGCAGATCGACCATAGAATTATTTATAAATTAACATCTTTTCTATTATTCTTGTACTGTGTTTTCCAACAGGCAAACTTATCATATTTTATAGGGCGATGGACAAACTCACTTAGACTCAGCTTATAGGTTATCCATAGACCGACCTGAACCGGCGATGAGTTGGGCTGATGAATCCTATAGAAGACCAGCATCTTGAAGACCAATTTCTTTTATATATTTTTCATTTGCATGGACTATTTATGTTGTAATCATTTTGGGTAACTTTTATTTCCTTGTAATTTTCATTTAGGACTAGCCACCTTAAAAGTGGCAAACTTATAATTTTGACCACTTTCTAACCCTAGGAGTAGCAAGTATAAATACTTGCTTAGAAGAGGGTTTGTGGAGGCCATATTTTGCAGAATTGAGAGACACTTTCACGTGTGGAATTAGGGTTCATTCCTTAGTTCAAAAATATTATCAATTTCAACCCAAGAATTGGAATTGTGGCGAGTGCGACGAAGGGGAATTGTGAGTCATATTGATTCCATCTTTGTTGTATGTTCATTTCTTCTCTAGTGAGTCATATCTAGGGTAGATTTGAATCTTTCTTGGACATATTTGTGTTTGTTTTTCGTGAATAATCATCTTTTAAGATTGATTGTTCATTGAGCACTTGAATAATATATATCATTTTAGCTTGTGGCGTGAATTTGTGATTGAGACTAGTTTGATTGACATTGTTTCTTTGTCTTTCAAATTGGTTTTTGTATGTGCTTAATCTTGGTTTTGAGCACATCATCTTTTGGTATCAGAGCTTGAGTGTTGTGAGAAGGGATTGTTGCAACTTGAATTCGAAAATTAGGGGTTTGTTGAGTAGCACCTTGATCCGAAAATTGTTGGCGTGAAACTTGAATTTTTTTTTGTTGAGTTATTGAATTGTATCTTGTTGATTAGTGGTTGAACATTTAGAGATTTAAACACTCTTGGATTCCTTGGTATTTGGCTACGAATGTGTAGTAAAATTTGAAGCAAATCGTGAAGGATTGAGTGTAGTGTTCAATTGGTGAAGAGGATTTGTGTTGTGTACATTTATTTTCGGATTTGAGGAGTGGCAATTGAGATTTTAGATTTGAAATTTCCAGATTTGAGGTGTGAGTTAAGGAAGCAATTTGAATTTCAAAACACACATTAAGTCATTGTTTAATTGTGTGTTCATTTGAATTTGAAAGTGGCTCCTTACCATTTGTGGAATATTGCAATTAATGATCTCATTTTGAATTTGAATTTAAGCTACCTTTTGTTGTGAGTTATGGTTTGAAACTTGTATAGAAGTGGAGAAATACAAGTGTGGAAGAGTGTGTATGTGTGTGCCGCAACATGTATAAAAGGTATATGTGTGTGGAGTTGTGTTTTTGTAAAATTAGTGAAGGGTATGTATGCGTGGCGTTATGTGTGTATGTTGATTGAAGGTGTTGCAACGTGGTGAATTGGTGTTGTGGTGAAGTGAGTGCATTGTGATTAGGTGTGTGTGGTGGTGTAAATTTGTGGAGTTGTGTGTTAGTGTAAGGTGCTGCACATTAAGACTCATTGTGAGTGTAAAAATTTAGCAAGAAAGGAAGGTTGAGTAGTGGAATTTAAAATTCAAACAAATCATTAAAGTGTAAAAGTAATTGAACTAGTTACTTAAACACTTGTTGTTGAATTTAATTCTATCTACTTGAAAGTAGTTGAGTGTACTTCATTTGTGGTTTGGTTGTGTACTTGAACCATGGAAGTGTGAAGATAATTATTGTATTGTTGGATTTGAGTACAATCATGTCTGGTGAAATGTTTCATTATGCTAAGATATTGCATTGGGACATGACTTCTTTTCAAACCATTGATGAAGGACAAAGAGAAAACTTGTTCCATACTTCTTGTAGGGTACAAGGAAACTTGTGCACAATTATTATTGATGGTGGTAGTTGTACTAATGTTGTAGCTGCATCATTAGTATCGAAGTTGAAACTTGAAACTATCCCTCATCCCAAACCCTATACATTACATTGGTTGAATGATCAGGATGGTCTTTGTGTGACCCAAAGGGCTAGGGTACCCTTCAGTATAGGGGATAAGTACTATGATTAGCTTGAATGTGATATTCTTCCTCTTTGTGCATCCCATATATTACTTGGTAGACCATGGTTGTATGACAGGATGGTATTACATGATGGGTATAGAAATACTTATATGTTCAAAAAAGATGGAAAACGTATAGTATTGAACCCTATGTCGCCATCAGAGGTCTAGGAGATGCAAAGACAGATAAAACAGCCATCACATAATCTTGGCGATCATAGCCACATGATCAAACCTTTAGAGGAATAAACTGTGCAGACACAGGTATGCCAACCTTCAAAGGTTCTTGAGGGCTCTAATGACACGAGCCAACCCTTAGAGCATAAAATTTTTCAGATACCAATGTGCCAACCTTCAAAGGATCTTGATGATCATAGTCAGACGAGCAGACCACCAGAGAGCCAGACTGTTTAAAGACAGTTATGTTCACCTTCAAAGGTTTCAGAGGGTAATGTTAGGAGACCATGAAGATCAGCAACATACAAATGAGTTAGACAAGGAGGAAATGGTTCTAGTGGAACAGGTTGATACAGGGGCGACTTTATTGGATAATGGAGCATTATTTGTGTCGCAGATGAGATACATCCTAGAAATGGAGAAGAGAAAACAATCACCACCCATGGTATTTCAGATTTTGGGATTCTGCAGTGATATTTCTTCAGGTGCCTTGCTAGGAGGAAACAAAGTCTCTACTGCATTTGATCTACTAGATTTGAGGACAAATCTTTTTGAGGCCCGAGGAGATGATAGGAATCAAAATCTAACGAGACTTATCATTAGGGCAAGAATTAAATGAATTCGAATTTTGGCAATAAGGGCTCATTTTGAGCAGATCGACCCTAGAATTATTTATAAATTAACCTCTTTTATATTATTCTTGTATTGTGTTTTCTAACAAGCACACTTATCATATTTTATAGGGCGATGGACAAACTCACTCAGACTCAGCTTGTGGGTTATCCATGGACCAACCTGAACCGGCGATGAGCTGGGCCGATGAATCCTATAGAAGACCGGCATCTTGAAGACCAATTTCTTTTATATATTTTTCATTTGCATGGACTATTTATGTTGTAATAATTTTGGGTCACTTTTATTTCCTTGTAATTTTCATTTAGGGCTAGCCACCTTAAAAGTGGCAAACTTGCAATTTTGACCACTTTCTAACCCTAGGAGTAGCAAGTATAAATACTTGCTTAGAAGAGGGTTTGAGGAGGCCATATTTTGCAGAATTGAGAGACACTTTCACGTGTAGAATTAGGGTTCATTCCTTAGTTCAAAACTCTTATCAATTTCAACCCAAGAATTGGAATTGTGGCGAGTGCGACGAAGGGGAATTGTGAGTCATATCGATTCCATCTTTGTAGTATGTTTATTTCTTCTCTAGTGAGTCATATCTAGGGTAGATTTGAATCTTTCTTGGACATTTTTTTTCGTGAATAATCATCTTTTAAGATTGATTGTTCATTGAGCACTTGAATTATATATATCATTTTAGCTTGTGGCGTGAATTTGTGATTGAAAGGGGGAAGTGGATTTCACAGTTTTATTGCTTTCTTTGACCTGATTTCCACGTGATTTTCAATCCTTATTGTGGTTACTTGGTGAATGTTACAAATAGAGATTATAATTACATCATTTGATCAACATTTTCCATCAAAATCTCCAAGGTGTTCACGTGGATTGTCTCATTAGTGGACCGGTTTGTGATTGACTTGAGACTTGTTTTCTTTGGGTCGATTGATTGTGTTTCAAAGTGGTTTTGAGCACATCAACTTTTGGTATCAGAGCAATCTAATTTGGATACTTAAGATTTATCACATCCTCATTGGAAGAATTGGTTATAAACATTGAGATTTGACACCATTATTCATGTGATTGAGACTAGTTTGATTGACATTGTTTCTTTGTCTTTCAAATTGGTTTTTGTATGTGCATAATCTTGGTTTTGAGCACATCAAAGAAGGTTATTGGAAATAAGAAATCAAGTGTCTTTGCCCTAAGGCCTATTAGAGGGGTTTAAGGACTTATTTCTTGAGCAAATACCTAAGGAACCACCCTTTTTTTGAGACATAGAGCATTACATTGACCTATAGCAAAGTGTGGCATTGCTAAGCAGACCCACCTATCATATGAATCTAGAGTAAGCTACTAAATTGAAGAAACAAGTGGACGAGTTAATTGAACATAGCTATGTAAGAGAGAGCATGAACCCTTATACAATACCTACTCTACTTGTTTAAGAGAAAGAGGGATCATAGCACATGTGTATTAACTATCAAGCTATTAATAAGATCACTGTTAATTATAAATACCTTATCCCGAAGCTAGATAACATGCTAGATAAACTCCATGGTGCTCATTGCTCATATCTTTTTAAAGATCAATCTAAAGTGTGAATACCATCAAATACATATGAGAACTAGAGATGAGTGGAAAAATGGCTTTCAAGATGACGCATGGTCCCTATGAATGAATGGTCATGCCCTTTGGTTTAAGCAATGTGCCCAATACATTTATGAGGTTAAGATATGCCAAATTCCTACAAGTATACAAATGGAACCAATGTAGGCATGCCCTTCAATTATATCTTTCAAATCATCTACACTAGCAATCCATCCATCTCTTTCAAAGGATGATTTTAGTAAATAACCAAAAATAACACTTGGGCTAAAGGTCAAGTTGGTAATTTTTCTAACATCTCTCCCTCCTAGAGCCTAGGAATCATATACACCTCCGAAATAGAGCACCTTGGCTACTAGAAGGAAAGCACCTATGCCTAACAAGATTAAGTGAACACCTAAAATTATGGTCATTTTATTTCTATCTTTCCATACATTAACAAAGAATGCAAAAGATTCGTCAAAAGTCTCAAGGCCTAGAAGTGCATGATAAATAACACTTAAGCCCAACACTATTGAGAAAATTAAATGAAGTACTCCTCATATAAAGTATGGAAAGGTGTCTATAACTTCCCCATTAGGCTTTACTCCCTAACCTAGAGTAGCTAAATGTTGAAATAAATTTAATCCTTGTTCTTACATAGGCTTTTTGGATACAAAATGAGCTACTTTAAAAATATTCATTGCTTTGGCCCAGAATATGATTAATCTAACATAGGCTACATGAGCCTCTAATAGTTTATAAGATAAATTGATAAGTCATACATTTTTTACCTACTAAGTGAAATCGGTGTTTTGTGTTCCATAGCATTTCGTACAACTCGTTATGCACACAATATGCATGGCATTAACTACTTCAATGGTTTCTTTTACCTTGGTCAAATGAGAGATTACCAAACATCTAGCATTCCCTCATGCATGGCACCGATGAGTCTTTTAAGGAAAAGAAAAAGAAAGAATATGCCTTCACCATGTGAAATAAGTAATAATAGCATAGCACTTTGAATTCAATATGAGATTTTTTTTTTTCAAAACATTAGATTACATATCAAAAGAGTAGTATAAATTTAGCATAAAATAAAAGGTATTTCTAATTTTATTTTATCTATTGAGGCCTCTTTAGCATCACAAACCTTTTTCTTTTTTAAATCACATATAAAAGAAAAAAAAAGTAACTTTGGAATTACTAAATCACAAATCATAGATGAGATAAATATAGATAAGGCAATGGAGCCATCATAGTATTTTTCTTTTAATTGCTTTGAAAGCAAAGATGGTAATTAAAGCATTTGCTAATTTAGTTCAAATAAACCCTATATTGTTTATATTTTTTTTACCTTATTTTGAATCATCTTGACGAGCCATTTTATTTTTTCTTTTTGAATTTCAATTCTTCTCTTCCTTTTTTATTTTCATTATCCTACATGTATGCAATCTACATGAATGAATTTGGTAGGCTAAATCATTCTATCACTATTTGAGTAATTTCAAAGCTCATGTAATTTTTTATTTGTATCATCCTTAATCTCTTGTGAGTGCATGCCACTAAAACTTGATGCATCATTTTCCTACCAAATTCTTCCACTTTTTCTTACCTCCATCCTCATGAAACCCAATAAACTGCCTCTTTGCTAGAGTCACACATTTAGTTTTTGCCTTTGCCTTCGCATGTTCACCATCACCATTGTTAGCATGGGAAGTCCAGTTAGTAGGTTACCATATATACCAATGCCTCACATTCAATAATGCCTCTTTTCTCCATCTCCATCATTAGTCATTGCCTACCTAGTTTTTTTATTTATTTTTATTTTCTTTTTTGCCTCATATATCAAATTTTCTCTAGTCGAATGGCACATCGTTCATTTTCATAAGCAAATTAGTTTTGCCAAAGGAATGTTTTAACCCCTTATCATACCTCATAACAACGACATGACAAACCTTCTACATACTTACATGCAATACGATTATGCATAGGTTTAAAATGCCTTGCTAATATTCACAGATATGAATATATACCAATAGCATGTAGTGATGTACCTAAATACCTATATTGGAATCAAGTTATGCTCAGAATGTGCAGTCATTAAATGAAGTTTTAATCTTTGGTATTTTTGTGTTTATTATAAGGGAAATAAAACATTTTTATGAATGAAGTTTGAATCTTTGGTATTTTTGTGTTTATGATAAGGGAAATAAAATAATTTTATGGATTTTATTATTTAAGACAACTAAAATATAAGGATATGGATAACATTTTAAATCAAGATTAAACTGTTGAACTGAGAAAAGGGTGTTTGAACTTTAGTAATCATATGACCCATAGTTTATGGAAACCAAATAGGTTTAATTGAAACAATTGATATAAACCATGACTAGATTAATTAAAAAGGACTTCCACAATCAGATGGACTAATAAGATCAATTAAGACAAACATATTCAATACAATAAGATGAAGGTGTCATAACACTCGAAAAGAGCCTATAATATCAATATTCATTCAAGGGTAAGAATCAACTTTTTTCATACATAGGGTTATATAAGTATTTATAGGCAAATACAAAATAATTGTCTTGAAAAAAATAATTATCTAAAAGGAAAGAAAATAACTTTTAATCCATTTAAGATAACATTTACCTGCATAAATATCGCTATCAAAAACTTCTTCCATTATGCTTATCTAAATTAGTGCTTTAAAAGGTTTTTAGCATGTTATTGGAAACAGTAACCACTTTATATTTAGAATGTAAACCCTTTCTTTGTTTTATTTGTACTTCCAAGTTGATTTATTTTATGATTTTGAACTTGTTCTTCATTAGATTTCTTCTTGCCACCAAATTCTCTTCAATCGTTGCTTGTATGATAGACCTGTATAAGTTTGGAAACAAGATTTTATTAACTTGTTTCTTACAAATAGAACCTCAATGAGCTCCATTTAAATCTAGCATTCTACATGGCTTTTTATGATTAGGTTTGGGCCTTTGATTTCAATCACATAGTTTGATAGATAAATATATAGGAATCTTAAATCTCTCATGTATTTATCAAAGTACAAGAAACAACTATTGCCAATCCCATTCCCATAGTATATGTCAAATCCTAGGTCATCATACATCTCTTAATCAAGCATAACATCTATACTTAAAAAATTGCGTGAGAAAAATAGCCTAATGTGGTAGTTACCATAATTACATGTAGATGACTAATAGGAAAACAACATGTGTTCATAAACACTAATGTAACAAGAAATCCACTTATTGTCTCATTTTGGTGCAAGAGACAATATGGTGTTGACATCCTAAGACTTAGGGTGTCTTAGAGTTCCCAACAATCAACATACAATACAATATATACAAATCCATATGACATTATAGCCTTGAAAGTCATCCCATCTAATGTAACGCCCCAAAACTTAGAGCATCACAACTCACCACGTATCACTACTACCAAGCAACAGGCTAAGGCCCTAAAACTCTATCATACTTCAAACCTGCTCATATACATTAGTCATCATACTACTATAACAATAATCAAAGGAATGACTCATAGGTGAGTCATTCCAAATGTTGTTATTTAACAACAAAATCTTAAGCTAAAATTTGTCTCTATAACTTCAATTTAACCATAAAACATCCATTTACAAATGTTGATAATTCTTGTCACTCTTCTTCCACATAGTAATAGTGTTCTCTTCCCATCTCATCCATGTAATGTCCTACCAAGTTCTCATTCTCATCATACTTTAGTTGTTCATTATTTTCGCCTGCAGCTAAAAAAAAATGTAAGAAGGGGGGGTGAGCCTAAGCTTCGCATGTGAGTACCACACCCACATGCACATGACACTCCACATTAATATCACATACATATTGATACGACCCACGCCAACCCGTGACGAAACCCAATACCAATACGTTCGAAATTCGTTACCTACGATGCCAAACACCTAAAGTGGAAACCGCGACCCGTTGTCTATAAGCGAGACAAGAACCTTGGTATAATGTGAAGACGCCACAATCGGGATGAAAGACCGATTGATAAGTCGGGTTGAACGCCACGGAAATAAAATCCGATAAGTTCTAATTAGTTCTTGAAGAACCAAGAGAGGTGCCTCTCAAAAGTGTTTAATGTTCAAAGATGTAAATTCTTTGTTGTTCTAAACCTTAGGAGCTTTTATACTAGGCTTACAATTCGTGAAAAACAAGTCCAAAACGACGTAGCTTAGATAAGTTGCGTAAAAACACGAAACAGAACAAGCTGGCCGGCAGGGGATACACAGCCGTGTACTTTAGCAGTGTATGATTCTATGCCAATTCTTGTCTCCTTACACGGCCGTGCCTTGAAAGTACACGCCCTCTTCAACCCGTGTCCGGTGTGACTTGTATAAGAGCAAGGGTCTTCCCATGGTTGTTCCAATCCGTTCCAACTTCATGATTGCTCCAATCCTTTCCGGCTTCATGGACATCCTTTATCAACTCGTTAAGTGCTTCCTTGAGTCGTCTCGCTCGACTTCTTGTGATTGGTCCAGGCGGCACTTCAAGAGGATACACATTCCTTCTTCCGGCTTGACTCTCATCATGGATCTCATCATTCCCCTCCTCTTGAAAAGGATTTGTCCTCAAATCGTCACCCACATCAAAAGGACTCAGATTAGTAACATTAAATGTGGCACTTACTTGATACTCACTAGGCAAATCTATCTTGTTTGCATTGTCGTTGATGCGCTCAAGAACTTGAAATGGTCCATCGCCTCTAGGAAGTAGTTTAGATCGATGTTGCACGGGAAACCGCTCTTTGCGCATGTGAACCCAAACCCAATCTCCAGGTTCAAAATCAGCTTGTCGACGACCTTTGTTGGCTTGTTTCACATACTGCTCTATTTGTCGCTCAATGTTCAGCCTTGCCTTCTCGTGGATCCGTTTAACAAATTCGGCCTTCTTCGTGCCATCTAAATTAACATACTCAGAAATAGGCAAAGGTGATAAATCCAAAGGATTTAGTGGATTAAAACCATACACAATCTCAAAAGGAGTAAATTTAGTAGCAGAATGCACTGTACGGTTATAGGTAAATTCAACATGCGGTAAACAATCCTCCCAACTTTTAATATTCTTTTTAATTACAGCCCTCAACAAAGTAGATAAAGTTCGATTCACTACCTCAATTTGACCATCAGTCTATGGATGACAAGTAGTAGAAAATAATAACTTAGTTCCTAACTTAGCCCACAAGGTCATCCAAAAGTAGCTCAAGAACTTAGCATCCCTATCTGATATAATTGTTCTAGGCATACCATGCAATCGCACAACTTTCCTAAAGAGTAAATTAGCAATATTACAAGCATCATCCGTTTTGTGACAAGGAATGAAATGTGCCATTTTAGAGAATCTATCAACTACTACAAAAATAGAATCCCGACCATGTCTAGACCTGGGTAATCCTAACACAAAATCCATAGAAATATCTACCCATGGCTCATGAGGAATGGGAAGTGGGGTGTAAAGCCCTTGAGGTTGGACTCTAGATTTCGCTTGCCTACACATGACACATCGCTCACAAATCCTCTCAATATCTCGTTTCATGTGAGGCCAATAGAAGTGTTCCTTCAATACCCCAAATGTTTTAGCTACGCCAAAGTGTCCCATTAACCCTCCTCCATGAGACTCCCTCACTAGTAATTCTCTTAAGGAGCAAATTGGAATGCACAGTTTACTCTCCCTAAACAAGAATCCTTCATGTTTATAAAATTTTCCATGCCCACTCTTCTCACAATACACATACTCCTCACAAAAATCTCGATCAGCAGCATATAACTCCTTAATGTGCTCAAAACCAAGCAGTCAAGAACTAAGAGTAGAGATAAGAGTATACCTTCTAGATAGTGCATCAGCAACAACATTCTCTTTACCTTGCTTGTAGTGGATAACATATGGAATTTCGCAATCTCAAACAACAACAACAACACAATTGCGGTTTTCACTTTATCAACCCTAATTGATGATCACTTCCACAAAATCAAATACAACCAATTCCCTTCTCTCAACCTAGCTCTGATACCAAAAGATGATGTGCCTAAATCCAAGATTAAGCACATACAAAAACCAATTTGAAAGACAAACAAACAATCTCAATAAAACTAGTCTCATTCACATGAACAATGGTGTCAATTTCCAATAAATGTAACCAATTCTTCAATTATGATGTGTTTGAATCTTAAATCCAAATATGATATAGCTCTGATACCAAAAACATGATGTGCCTAAAACCAAGTTTAAGCACACAAAACCAAGATTGAAAGACACTTAGACAATGTCATTCAAACTAGCTTCAATCTCATGAACATTAGCGTCAAATCTCAATGCTTTTGAACCAATTAGACAATAATGATGTGTTCAATCTTAAATCCAAATATGATATAGCTCTGATACCAAAAAGATGATGTGCTTAAACCCACTTGGAAGCACAATCAAAAGACTCAAGAAAACAATCTCAAATCTAATACAAAACCGGTCCACCTAGTAAGCAATTCTCGTGACACCTTTGAAGATTTTGATGGAAAATGTTGTCCAAATGATTTAATTGTAACCTCTATTGATAACATTAACCAAATAACCACAATAAGGATTGAAATATCACGTGGAAATCAGATCAAAGAAAGCAATAAACCAATGAAATCCACCTTCCCTTTCAATCACTAGTTCACGCCAACAATAACAATGAAGTATGTAATCCAAGTGTTCAATGAAACAATCAATCTTACAAGATTGTTGTTCACGAAAATAGAACCACAAATAGATCCAAGAAAGATCCAAATCTACCCTAGATATGACTCACTAGAGAAGAAACAAACATACAACAAAATTCAATTGATATGACTCACAATTCGCCTTCGTCGCACTCGCCACAATTCTAATTCTTGGGTTGAAATTGATAAGAGAATTTTGGAATTAGGAAACCCTAAGCCCTCTCATGTTAAAGTGAAGTGTTTGTTCTGCAAAATGAGCCTCTCAAACCCTCTCTTAAGCAAGTATTTATACTTGCTACTCCTAAGGTTAAAAAGTGCTCAAAATTACAAGTTTGCCACTTTTAAGGTGGCTAACCCTAAATGAAAATTACAAGGAAATAAAAGTGTCCCAAAACCAAAATACAACTAAAATAGTTCATAAAAGAAGAAATATATAAAAGAAATGGTCTTCATGATGCCGGTCTTCTATAGGATCCATTGGCCTAGCTCCTCGCCGGTTCAGGTCGGTCCATGGATAACCCACAAGCTGAGTCTGAGGGAGTTTGTCCATTGCCCTGTAGAATATGATAAGTGTGCCTGTTGGAAAGCACAATACAAGAATAATAGAAAAGAGGTTAATATATAAATAATTCCAGGGTCAATCTGCTCAAAATGGGCCCTCAACGCCAAGATTTGAAATCCTTCAGTTCTTGCCCTAATGATAGGTTTTGTCGGATTTTTATTCCTATCACCACGATAACACACCCATGGTGCTCACACTCAACCAATACAAGAAATGTTTATTGGTACTTTGAATAAAGTCAAGTGAAATAACTGAAGCACAAATAAATAATTCTTCGTACTTTAAGTAAAGTTAAATAAATAAAGTACACATAATTATTTCTAAGTAGTTAAGAATTAAATTCAACCACAAGTGTTAAGTAATGAGTTCAATTACTTTCAGACTTTAATTATTTTGTTTGAATTTAAATTCCACTACTCGACTTTCCTTTTCTTGCTTTGGTTTAACACTAATTAACTTCATAATGGGCAGCACTTAAACATAAGCACAAAAACACAACTCACCGCCACATAACTCCCCGTTTAGCTTAAGGTTCCACAATTATTCACACTACCAACAACAAGTATCTAAACAACACACATAAGATCTAACGCCAATTACACACACCCTACACTAAATGTACAAAAACATAACTCTACACACACACCTCTTTAAATCACGATACACTTTCCCACTTCTACGCAAAAAATCAAACCACAACTTCAAAGTAAAGGCAGCTCAACTTCCAAATTCAGAATGGGCTCAATAAGTGCAAGATTCTATAAATGGTAAGAAGTTATTTCAAATTCAAATGACACACAATTAACTATGTGTGTTTTTAAATTTCAAATTGACTTCTTAATGTACACTTCAATTCTAATTTCAAATCTGAAAAATGATAATTGTGTTTCCTCCAATTTCCAAAAATGCACACACTACACAATTCTACATTTCAATTGAAACACCACTCTTCCCCTTCATAGTTTGTTATCTATGCACTACACTCTCACACTTTAGCTTCAATGTACAACACCTAATTCCACACAACTTTCACAAATCCACAAATGGCAATTCCCTCACTCAACACACAAGCACAACACCAACAATTCAATACTCCTTTTTACACCACAATTCATATACATACAACCACGGTGCAAAAACCTCCACAATATTTTTTTTTTTAAGCACAACTCTATACACAATACTTCAAAGTATACACTTCTTGATGAGATCCATGATGAGAGTCAAGCCGGAAGAAGGAATGTAGATCCTCTTGAAGTGCCGCCTGGACCGATCACAAGAAGTCGAGCGAAACGACTCAAGGAAGCACTTAACGGGTTGATAAAGGATGTCCATGAAGCCGAGAAGGATTGGGGCAATCATGAAGTTGGAATGGATTGGAACAACCATAGGAAGACCCTTGCTCTTATACAAGTCACACCGGACACGAGTTGAAGAGGGCATGTACTTTCAAGGCACGGCCGTGTAGGACTCTCAAGATTGCCTAGAATCATACACGGCTAGATACACGGTTAAAAGGCACGGCCGTGTATGGAGTCAAGCAAATCCACAGAAAGATACACGGCTAAAGTACACGGGCGTGTATGTTGCCAGAAGTTGCACAGACAGATACACGGTCAAACTACACGGGCGTGTATGTTGCCAGAAGTTGCACAGACAAGTACACGGCTAAAGTACACGGGCGTGTACACAGGCCGTGTATCCCCTGTCGGCCAGCTTGTTTTGTTTCGCGTTTTTATGTCACTTAACTAAACTACATCATTTTGGACTTGGTTTTTACACGAATTGTAACCCTAGTATAAAAGCTCCTAGGGTTTAGAACATTAGAGATAAGACATCATTGAACATTAAACACTTTTGAGAGGCACCTCTCTTGGTTCTTCAAGAACTTAATTCGAACTTATCGGATTGATTTCCGTAGCGTTCATCCCGACTTATCAATCGGTTTTTCCATTCCGATTGTGGCGTCTTCACTTTTATACCAAGGTTCTTGTCTCGCTTATAGACAACAGGTCGCGGTTTTCCACTTTAGGTGTTTGGGCGTCTTAGGCAACAAATTTCCGAACGTATTGGTATTGGGTTTCGTCACGAGTTGGCGTGGTTCGTATCAGTTTGGTATCAGAGCTTAGGTTTGTCGAAACATCAAGTTCGGTTGAGGAAGGTAATATCAAAAACCCTAACTCCAATCGTTCATATCAATTATCGTGTTCAATTCCGCAATATTAATTGTCTTTTGATAGTGTAGTATTTACTAGTCGATTTTAAAAAAAAAAAAAAAAAAGAGTAAAAAACACGACCAAAAAAAAAAGAAGGGAAAAGAAAAGAAAAGAGAAACGTGATCAAAAGCCAAAAAAAAAAAAATAGAGAAAAAAAAATTCGGATAGAAAAATAGAGGAAAATTTTACGAACCCTAGAGTTGGTTTTGAATTCTACGGAAGGAAATTGATGTAGTTCGGGTTAGTTCCAAGAGAATTGAGAAGAGGAAATTGGTGAGTGATATCATCGTTGTTTGTGAGGATACAGAAGTGACTGTGTGATATCATCATTTGAGCGAAACACGTAAGGGAGTGTATCGTGAGGTTTGATCATATATATATTTGTGTTGTACTAATCTTTTCTGCAGGAACTATGTCGAGACAACATTCTCCGGAAGGTGAGAGGGGAAGGTTTGATGCTAGGTTAGTAATTGAGGCGTTGAGGGGAGAAATGAAGAGGATGTTCCAAGAAGGAATGGAACAAATTCATGAGACGGTGGAGCAAAGACTAGAGCAATCCACAAACGTATTCCAAGGGCATAAGAGGGAGAGTCGTTCTAGGAGAGTACCGAGGGGTGGAGATGAAATGCCGGGTGATGACTTTGATGAGCCTTCTGTTGGGAGTTATAGAGGTTATAGTGGTCGGAATAGAGAGACTAGAGATTGGGAAGATAGAGGAGATAGGAATAGAGAGGATGATCAATTGAGTAGCATAAAGATGAAGATTCCTCCTTTCCAAGGGAAGAATGATCCCGAGGCGTATTTAGAATGGGAGAAAAAGGTGGAGATGGTGTTTGATTGTCACAACTATAGTGGGAGAAAGAAGGTGAAACTTGCTGCCATTGAATTTTCAGATTATGCTATAGTGTGGTGGGATCAATTAATGTTGAATAGAAGAAGGAGTGGCAAGCCACCTATTGAGTCTTGGGAGGAGATGAAAAGAGTGATGAGAAAGCGGTTTATACCTGCGTATTACTATCGTAAATTGCACAACAAGTTGCAAACTCTGAGGCAGGGAAGCCGAAGTGTAGATGAGTACTTCAAGGAGATGGAAGTCACTATGATTAGGGCGAATGTAGAAGAGGATAGAGAGGCTACAATGGCTAGATTCCTTGCTGGGTTGAATAAAGAAATCCAAAATGTGGTTGAATTGCAGCATTATGTAGAATTGGAGGATATGGTTCACATGGTTATAAAGGTTGAGAACCAGCACAAGCGGAAGGGTAGTAGTAGTGCACGATTTCAACAGGGTAATGGTTCATCCACTTGGAAGACTAATCAATGGAAGAAGGAAGAAAAGCCTTTACCTACCAAACCAAAAGGGGAGCTGAGGCAAGCGGGTTCTACTCCTAGTAATCAAGGTAACCCTGAATCTTCTACTTCTAGAAATCGTGACATTAGATGCTTTAAATGTCAAGGTAGAGGCCATATTACTAGTCAATGTCCAAATAGGCGTGTGATGATTTTGCGTGATGATGGTGAGTATGAGACTGAGGGGGATAGTGAAGAAGATGATATGCCACCATTAGAGGATGTTAGTGATAATGAGGAGCCTGCAATGGGAAGGCTAGCGCTGAATGTGCAGGTGAAGGAAGAAGAGGAGGTGCAAAGAGAAAATATATTTCATACTAGATGTTATTTAGGAGATCACATTTGTAGTTTGATCATTGATGGAGGGAGTTGCACCAATGTAGTGAGCAATTTTATTGTTGAGAGGCTGGGGCTCAAAACTGTTAGACACCCTAGTCCATATAAATTGCAGTGGTTGAATGATAGTGGTGAGACTGAGGTGAGTAAGCAAGCCTTGATTGGTTTTCGCATTGGTAGGTATGAGGATGAGGTGCAATGTGATGTAGTGCCAATGCAAGCATGTCATGTGTTGTTGGGGAGGCCATGGCAATTTGATAGGAAGGTTGTTCATGATGGCTTTTCTAACAAGTATACGCTTGTTCACCAAGGAAAAACTTTTAACCTTAAACCTTTAACACCTAAACAAGTATATGAGGATCAATTGCAGCTACAACAGTCATTTGCAAAACATAAGGTGAGTGAAAAGCAGAGTGAGAGTGAGAGAGCAAAAGACAATGAGAAGAAAAAAAAATATAAAAGTCAAGATCAAAAGGAAAAGGAGAGGAAGGCTGGAAAGAGTGTGAGAGGCCAAGTTGAAGGGGAATCAACTTTGGTGGTGAGTGAAAAGGAGAGTTGTGTGGCAAGAGCGAGTGTAGTAAGGAAAGCGTTAGTGATGAGGCAACCTATGTTGTTGCTGGTTTTTAAGGAAACATGTTCGACTACTAACGACTTATCTAACTCTTTGCCTAGTGTGGTTGTGTCTCTTGTATAGGACTTTAAAGATATCTTTTCTGAGGAGATTCCAAAGGGATTACCACCTGTTCGAGGTATTGAGCACCAGATTGACCTTATACCCGGAGCATCAATTCCAAACAAGCCAGCTTACAGGAGCAATCCGGAGGAGACAAAGGAACTCCAAAGGCAGGTCGATGAATTAATGGAGAAGGGGTACGTGAGAGAGAGCATGAGTCCATGTGCAGTGCCGGTGATTTTGGTGCCTAAGAAGGATGGGACATGGAGAATGTGTGTTGACTGTCGCGCCATCAACAACATCACGGTAAAGTATCGTCATCCCATTCCTCGCTTAGATGATATGTTAGATGAGTTACATGAGTCTAGTGTCTTTTCTAAAATTGATCTAAAAAGTGGATATCACCAAATTAGAATGAAAGAAGGTGATGAATGGAAGACTGCATTTAAGACAAAATATGGATTGTATGAGTGGTTAGTAATGCCTTTCAGGTTAACTAATGCACCTAGTAAGTTTATGAGACTTATGAACCATGTTCTGAGGACATTTATTGGAAAATTTGTGGTTGTCTATTTTGATGACATTCTTATTTACAGCAAAAATTTGGAAGATCATATGTCACACTTGAGGGATGTTTTAGAAGTGCTTCGACAGGAACAATTATATGCTAACCTCAAGAAGTGCACTTTTTGCACAGACAAACTTGTGTTTCTTGGTTTTGTTGTTAGTGCGCAGGGAATACAGGTTGATGAAGAAAAGGTGCGTGCGATCCAAGAATGGCCTAGTCCAACCAATGTAAGTAATGTGCGGAGTTTCCATGGACTAGCGAGCTTTTACAGGAGATTTGTGAAGGATTTTAGCACCATTGCAGCACCACTTACTGAGGTGATTAAGAAGAACGTGGGGTTCAGTTGGGGAGAGCAACAAGAGAAAGCCTTTCAGACGCTTAAAAATAAGTTGACTCAAGCACCATTACTTGCTTTACCTAACTTTACTAAAACGTTTGAAATTGAATGTGATGCTTCAGGATTAGGTATTGGGGCAGTGCTTATGCAGGAGAGAAGACCGATTGCATTCTTTAGTGAGAAGCTAAGTGGGGCAACCTTGAATTACCCTACTTACGACAAAGAGCTATATGCATTGGTTCGAGCCTTGGAGATGTGGCAACACTACCTTTGGCCAAAAGAGTTCCTGATCCACACTGATCATGAATCCTTGAAGTATTTGAAGGGGCAACACAAGCTGAACAAAAGGCATGCTCGTTGGGTGGAGTTTATTGAAACATTTCCATATGTCATCCACTACAAGCAAGGTAAAGAGAATGTAGTTGCTGATGCACTTTCAAGAAGGTATACTCTTATCTCTACTCTTAGTTCTAGACTGCTTGGTTTTGAGCACATTAAGGAATTATATGCTGCTGATCGAGATTTTTGTGAGGAGTATGTGCAATGTGAGAAGAGTGGGCATGGAAAATTTTATAAACATGATGGATTCTTGTTTAGGGAGAGTAAACTGTGCATTCCAATGTGTTCTTTAAGAGAATTACTTGTCAGGGAGTCTCATGGAGGAGGTTTAATGGGACACTTTGGAGTAGCAAAAACATTAGGGATATTGCAGGAACACTTCTATTGGCCTCACATGAAACGAGATGTTGAGAGAATTTGTGAGCGATGTGTCACATGTAAGCAAGCGAAATCTAGAGTCCAACCTCAAGGACTTTACACCCCACTTCCCATTCCTCATGAGCCTTGGGTAGATATTTCTATGGATTTTGTGTTAGGATTACCCAGGTCTAGACATGGCCGAGATTCTGTTTTTGTAGTTGTTGATAGGTTTTCTAAAATGGCACATTTCATTCCTTGTCACAAAACGGATGATGCTTGTAATATTGCTAATTTATTCTTTAGGGAAGTTGTGCGGTTGCATGGTATGCCTAGAACAATTGTATCAGATAGGGATGCTAAGTTCTTAAGCTACTTTTGGAAGACTTTGTGGGCTAAGTTAGGAACTAAGTTATTGTTTTCTACTACTTGTCATCCACTAACTGATGGTTAAATTGAGGTAGTGAATCGAACTTTATCTACTTTGTTGAGGGCTGTAATTAAAAAGAATATTAAAAGTTGGGAGGATTGTTTGCCGCATGTTGAATTTGCTTATAACCGTACAGTGCATTCTTCTACTAAATTTTCTCCTTTCGAAATTGTGTATGGTTTTAATCCACTAACTCCTTTAGATTTATCACCTTTGCCTATTTCTGAGTATGTTAATTTAGATGGCAAGAAGAAGGCTGAATTTGTTCAACAGATCCATGAAAAGGCAAGGCTAAACATTGAGCGACGAACATAGCAGTATGTGAAACAAGCCAACAAGGGTCGTCGACAAGCTGTTTTTGAACCTGGCGATTGGGTTTGGGTGCACATGCGCAAAGAGCGGTTTCCCATGCAGCGTCGATCTAAACTACTTCCTAGAGGCGATGGACCATTTCAAGTTCTTGAGCGCATCAACGACAATGCATACAAGATAGATTTGCCTGGTGAGTATCAAGTACGTGCCACATTTAATGTTACTGATCTGAGTCCTTTTGATGTAGGTGACGATTTGAGGATAAATCCTTTTCAAGAGGAGGGGAATGATGAGATCCATGATGAGAGTCAAGCCGGAAGAAGGAATGTAGATCCTCTTGAAGTGCCGCCTGGACCGATCACAAGAAGTCGAGCGAAACGACTCAAGGAAGCACTTAACGGGTTGATAAAGGATGTCCATGAAGCTGGGAAGGATTGGGGCAATCATGAAGTTGGAATGGATTGGAACAACCATAGGAAGACCCTTGCTCTTATACAAGTCACACTGGACACGGGTTGAAGAGGGCGTGTACTTTCAAGGCACGGCCGTGTAGGACTCTCAAGATTGCCTAGAATCATACACGGCTAGATACACAGTTAAAAGGCACAGCCGTGTATGGAGTCAAGCAAATCCACAGAAAGATACACGGCTAAAGTACACGGGCGTGTATGTTGCCAGAAGTTGCACAGACAGATACACGGTCAAAGTACACGGGCGTGTATGTTGCCAGAAGTTGCACAGACAAGTACATGGCCAAAGTACACGGGCGTGTACACAGGCCGTGTATCCCCTGTCGGCCATCTTGTTCTGTTTCGCGTTTTTATGTCACTTAACTAAACTACGTCATTTTGGACTTGTTTTTTACACGAATTGTAACCCTAGTATAAAAGCTCCTAGGGTTTAGAACATTAGAGATAAGACATCATTAAACATTAAACACTTTTGAGAGGCACCTCTCTTAGTTCTTCAAGAACTTAATTCGAACTTATCGGATTGATTTCCATGGCGTTCATCCCGACTTATCAATCGGTTTTTCCATCCCGATTCTGGCGTCTTCACTTTTATACCAAGGTTCTTGTCTCGCTTATAGACAACGGGTCGCGGTTTTCCACTTTAGGTGTTTGGGCGTCTTAGGCAACGAATTTTCGAACGTATTGGTATTGGGTTTCATCACGAGTTGGCGTGGTTCGTATCACTTCCTTGCTACTATACAACTCCAATTCACACCATAAACCACAAGCAATGGCAGCAACAAAATTCAAATTTGAAATCACTCCACTAAATGCAACCTTTTCCACAAATGGTAAAAAAACAATTCAAATTCAAATAACACTTATTCAATGCTACTCAATGAATTGCTTTCAAACTTGAAGAATGTATTTGAATTTCAAATGGATGCTTATCCTTCTACACACTTCAAATCTAGAAATTGTAAAATATTCTCCCCAATTCCAAAATCAACAAAAGTCACACTTCTCTTTTTACTACAAATCAATGTATTTCCAATTCTACAACCAAACACTAGGAAATACACTTCTTACTTTTCCTTTCAAGCTCACGTCAACAACAAAATGATAAGGACTCACAATTGCCCCATGTCTACAACAACAAGCAGTAACTACAACTCCTCAACAACACAATTAGACAATTCAAGCTTTACGTCATGCAAATTCAAATCAATGTGCTATTCAACAATTCCCTAACTTTTGAATTCAAATTGCAATCAATCCCTTCTCATAACCTCAAGCTTTGATACTAAATTATGATGTGCCTAAAACCAAGATTAAATACATACAAAAACCAATTTGAAAGACAAACAAACAATATCAATCAAACTAGTCTCAATCACATGAACAATGGCGTCAATTTCCAATGAATGTAACCAATTCCTCAGTTAGAATGTGTTCAATCTTAAATCCAAATATGATATAGCTCTAATACCAAAAGATGGTGTGCTCAAAACCAAGTCCAAGCACATGAAAATGGATCAAAGAAACAACCCAACTCACACATAGGAACCGGTTCAATTGGACTATGAAATTGCATGAACCCTAATGGAAATTTGATGAAATCCAAAGGTTCAAAGATGCAATCAACAAACCAATTATGATAAACTTCACCAATTAACAATAAATACAAGTGAAATCCATGTGAAATACACCAAGATAACAAGTTGCAATTCCGTGATTCTCCTCTTCCAACAATGTCCAATTCACATAAACAATGATGATAACAAATGTTAAAACCATTCAATCTTATAACGTGATAATTGATTACAAATGCAATCAAAATCTGACCAAGAACATCCAATTCAACCCTAAATATGACTCACTAGTGATGAAAAGAATAACACAACAAAGAAGGAATTGATATTATTCATAATTTTCCTTTATTGCATTCACTACAATTTCAACTCTTGGAAATTGAAATTGATAAGAGAAAATGGAATTAGGGAAACCGTAAGCCCTCTCATGAAAATGTGATGATAATTCTGAAACTTTTGGCCTCCTCAAACCCTACTTTAAGTAAGTATTTATACTTGCTCCCTTTAGGATTAGAAAATGCACAAAATTACAACTATGCCACTTTTAGGGTGGCCGGTCCTAAATGAAAATTACAATCAAAATGAAGGTGTCCCAAAAGTAAATACAACATAAAATAGTCTAAATAAAAATTACAAAATAAAAGAAAATAGTCTTCACCAAGTTAGCTCTTCCATAGGATTCATCGGCCCAACTCATCGCCGATTCAGGTCGATCCATGGATAACCCACAAGCTGAGTCTAAGTGAGTTTGTCCATCGCCCTATAAAATATGATAAGTGTGCCTATTGGAATATATAATACATGAATAAGATAAAAGAGGTTAGTAAACAAATAATTCCAAGGTCAATTTGCTCAAAACGGGCCCTTATCGCCAAGATTCGAAATCCTTTAGTTCTTGCCCTAATAATAAGTCTTGTCGAATTTTGATTCCTATCAATTTGGGTGTAGAACCCAACAAGGTAGGTTAGTATTAGAACTTAAGATAAACCCACCTCATGCCTATGTTTAAGTTTAAATTTAAACATAGTACTATGCCTTCACTACATGGCTCAATTAAATTATCTTTATTTTTTTTTTGGCCTATTAACAATTAAATTGATCAAAATATATTTTTCACTTATATTGGTACCCCTTTTTTTTCTTCTATATATATATATATAAATATATTACAATGGTGTGTAGTTAGCCCTCTCTTTTATGCTTTTTTTTTTTTTTTTTGCACTTACTTTAGGCTAAAAGTGAAAACATAGAGTTAGTTCTTATGACTCCAAAATTTGAATTTATTTGCATATTCATCCTTGGAAGCTAAGTTTTGTGTGTTCTCAATGATGATTTGGAGTAGGGTTGTTCATAAAATTGAACCAAATCGTAAAATGCAGTTTTTCTATATTTCAATTAAATTTATCGTATAATTTAGAGATGGTTCAAATGGTTCATGTTATAATTCCAAAGGTTGAATTAAATTGAATTACTTGAACCTGAACTAAATAGCTTCTTATTGAAAAACAAAATTTAACCAACTTTTTTTAATTTAAAACCTTATTTTCCTTTTCTTTTATTGTCAATTTCTAGTGTTCACTTCTTCTTCTTTACATTCATCTTTTGTTTCTCATCTTTTATCTCTCAAGAAAACAAGTCTGCCTTTACTACTACTTAATATGTAATATTACCATGATAAAATGTTATATTGCTTACATTCTTATATAATGTTCTTCGATTTAAATATCAATATTTGATTGAATATTCTAATGACTATTAGTACTAGCAATTAGTTTAAAGTTTTTTTTTAAAAGTAGGTGGTTTAGTTTAAAATCTCGAATTGTTAAAAATGGCTTAGTTCATTAAAGGTTTAAACCAAATCATTTCAAATATAGTTCAATTTAGTTCAACCTCTAAACCAAACGGAACTGAATCATAAATACCCATAGTTTGGAGTTGGTATATTCACCTTGTAAGAAGGTTGTAAGAGTTGAATCATTTTGTTGGTGGCATTTGTAGTTCAACCTTTCTTTGAAGTGGGGGCGGGTCGTAAGTATGCATATTCAATGGTTAATTGAACCAAGTAACAATTTTCGTTAATAGAATGTACACTATTTAGCTACCATAAGTTGTTAATTATTATCAAATATTCTGCATAGCTTGTATTTCCACGATTAATACACATTTATACTGACCAGCCGATGAAAATAGAAAAAAATGCATATATACTTGTTTCCCTCCCATACTGTGAGTGATATAACTCTTTTTGTATTACAAAAATGCTATTTCTTGTCTATAAAAGTTAATTAAAGGGCAGATGCAATTAGACCTCTTAATTTCATGTATTTAACTCTTACTAGTCAAATTATAAAAACATAGTGTTAGCTCCCAGAACTCCATCAACAGAGCTAGCTCTTGTGAGCTATTATTGTGATATGGAGGAGTAAATTCACTTTTTTGAGAATCACGAGTGCTAAATCATATTTATTAGTTTTGGCAATTATATTGTGACACTTATTAGCAAATACAATTAGACAAAAATTTGACTCATGTATTATTGTTCTTATACATCTACGTGCACCTAATCCAAACGTTCCAAGTGATATATAAATCCTATAATTTTTTTTTTTTCATGATGACGGATTGTAAATCCATATTTTTTAAGCTAACCGAATATCTTTTCCTCATCTCTTATGAAATACTTTTACATTGGTTGTATCTTGTTACTTATAACTTTTATCTGATTTTGGACGATGGAATAAAAGCAAAAAGGAAAGAAAATAAAATAAAATACATCCAATCTGCACTCTTTATATATATATATGTAGATTGAGATATATATAGCCATTTTATTACTGGCACCTCATGTAATTCTAGTTATAAATCACACGCATCGGGCTCTACTCTGCATCCAGTCGTTGGTTTGGAGAACTTTGTTCATTCTCAAGTAAGAGCTTTAGAATTTCTTGACAAAACAAAAGAGAGCATTTCATTGATCAAATAAGGAAATTACACCATACAGAATCGTATGATGACGATCATCATCCAATCCGATCGTACAAGAGTGACCAATAAACGATGGATGCCTACGTGGTCCATCAAAAATAGAATAGAGCTTAATTACGTACTTATCAGCATTTTTCATTTTGAAGATATTTTGTATTTACTTATCTTTTTATCTCCTTAATCCGTCTGAGGGATGATACATTCCAAATTCTGCATTTAGTATTGATAACCAAGTACAGCCGTATAGTGAAGGAATTCATCAAACATGGTGATGAGGATCTGGACCTCCTGGAGCCACCCTATCTTCGTTAGCCAGATGTCGTCGATGTGGTTCCAAGTTGGAGAAATCAAACCCCAGTTTACGCAGAAGAGGACGGTTCTCAATGAGTCCTGTAGATACTTCTTGGTGAACAGGACGAGGCTGAGGGACACAGAGAACCGACGAGAAAGCTAAGAGGAGTAACATCAACATCCACGCCGATGCAGGTGTTTTACGTGATAATGCCATGCCAGGAATTTAAGCTAAAGTGACTAAGCTAGAGAGAAGATAGGAATATGATAATCAAGGCAAAGAAAGAGAGAGAGAGAGAGAGAGAGAGAGAGGAGGGGAGTGACAGCCAGTGAGAGAGAGGGAGAGGGAGAGAGAGATCAGATAGAGGGAATGATTGGTGATGACTCTTGGAGAATAGTAGCGAAATCATATATAGGACTAGGAACATGCAACGACCGGATTCCAAGGAAAGTGTGTGTACTCGTTGTAGTGGAAAGAACATGTAACTATACATGTGTAATAATTGATAAAAGATTGTGACTGCCTGTGGCTGTACGTGGACAAAAGGGATAAGGTGATTACTTTATCAGCAATAATATAGCTTTGTTGTTTTATATTTGATTCAAATTCAGGATGACTGATTGAGGTTGAGGCTCGTAAATTGATTCATTCCTATCTATATAACATGATTATTATGCTATTTCGGTAGATTTATGTTCTAAAAATTAAAGTCTCTAATATACTTTTTCATGATATAGATGGGTTAATCATATTCTAATAGATGCTAAAGTAGTCAAGAGATGGATTCCATGACAAGCAAATTATCTTCCATCCACTAAGTTATATTACTCCATATTTTGAGTATATTAGGGTAATTACTTGTGAAAAAAAAAAGTACTAAAAGTGTAGGTTTATTATGTGGTGAGCATTTCTCATTCTTCCTACACTTAGTAGAAAGGAAAAAATTAAAAAAGCCAAAACACACTTATAATGTATCACAAAATGTGCCATGCATTGCCTAAACAAGCCATATGAACTTCTTTAAGTACTACACTTATGGGGAGAATCTAGGAAAAACATATACTTAAGCTTCATAAACTTTGCATTAATCCCCGTTATTTCTCATTAATATTATGGATGGAAGTAGAAGTTTGATTTTGAAGTCCATAAGTTTATGAAGGATTAAACATCCTAGTGTAGTGCGTGTAGCTAAGGACAAGAATACAATTGCTTACCACCATATGTTCAAATACTTGCTTGCTTCTCATGCTTGTGCTTAAAGCCTAACATGTTTTAGATCCTATATGTGTGTATGCCCACTTATTTTACATTCTTTACCTTTAGTTGTCCATTTATTAGGGTGCTCTACATGAGTAACCCTTGTGTCTTAAACGGACCTACTTGTCTTTATATGTATATTTTTTTTAATAATTTCATTAGTGGTGCATTTTTGCACGTATTTATTAAATTGTTACACTAAAAATGCAAAAAAGAAAATTTTGCATCTTGTATTTAAAGTTTAAGGTCAATTTATAATTCAAAAAAAATTATAAATTTAAAAACGAACCAAAAAGAAATACTAAGCCTAAAAATGTTTTGGAGGTAAAGAGGAAGATGGATCTTCAGTAGGGGAAGGCAGATGTGGAGACGCTCAAAATTGATAATAGATTCCAATTCTTATCCAGCAAAATTTGGAGTAGATATTTTCTTAGATGACAACTATCCTTGAGTGCATATTTTGTTGTATTAGTCATACTTTACGCATGCTTGTGTACATGTTTTGTAATGTCACCCATATTTCTCATTCACTTAAACAGTGCTTAAAGTAGGCTAGGGGTGGAGCTTGACACATATCACAATTCCTTGATATTGTTGCCCAACTTTGGCAATTAAACTCATTGATCCTTTTTAATGTGACTAGCATCCATTAACCCATAATGTTAGTGGTGACATCCCTTGAGTCTCTATTTATCATATGCCATCTATCTTAATCTTCGGATTCAAGCTCGGCCTTAGAGAGTACATTTGAGTAGAAAATGCAAACCACATTATTATAGGTGGCATCCTCCAATTGACTAGTTAGGGGAACCTAGACATTATTACCAATCGCTTGAAATCATGGCCCATTTGCTTTAGATTTGCGAGATCGTAGTTCTAACCTTGCATAACTTTATATGGTATGAAGTATTTCTTATACAAAAGTTCTATATGAGTGATAGGAAAGTGGATTTCATCTTAGGTGGTTGGGGTAGGGGAAAGGGGGACTAAAGTTGCAAAGTTTGACTTCGATATTGCAATGTTAGGAATCAACAATGCAACATTAAGGTCCAACATTCTATTGTTGAAGTTAAAAGCTGCAACATTGCCCAAATGTTGAAACATAGGCCACAACATTGACCATTGCAACATCAACCAGCATTTAGAATTTTTATTTACTTATAAAAAGCCTCCCTTCTTATGCACAACATACTTTCGCATTGTTCTCTCATCTAAACATGTGGTGTTAGCAAATCACCTCAAGAAAGTTGCTAAAAGAAAAGACTTGAAAGGAGGATTAGCATTAACCATAAAGGAAAATCTAACTTTAGGGAAAAATTGTTATGTATATAATTTATCCATTCCAACCAAATGCAATAGTTATCACTAAGGCCATTGTAACTTAATTGCATAATCATTAATCTTTTAATAGGATGGATTAGATTTAATTTCTTTCTTTCTTAAAGTTGTAATATGATTTCATAGTTTGAAACCAAAGTTGCGCAAAAACTTATTTACCTTGAAAAGTTTTTAACCTTACCACATATTCACATGATTTGTAAGAAAAAAAATCACATAAAATTAATTATGTCAACAATGACCTAGTTAATCAATTTGATAAATTATCACGTAGATTTGCTGCCTACGACTTTTCTTGCATTTTTGTGTAGGTTATGTGTAACACCCTAAATCCTAGAATGAACATAGCCCGCCACGTGTCTTTACTAAGTAAAGACACTCAAAGACTCAAAATTTGCTAAATTCTTCAATCAACATTCACATAGCCATACCAAACAATTAAGATTTCTTCAAATAACAATCTGTACAAAATAGTCAAGCATAGTTAATCTCTTACTATCAAAGCACAGCAAAAGCTTCATAACTTCGATTACAATGAAAGTTTCTAATGCAACACCGTGTCTTAATGCTAGTCATCTTTCTAATCAACATGTCACTCTTCATAGTACACATACTTTACATCCTCCTCTACATTTGGTTCGTGTTCACTAAAGTCTCATCGTACCTTATGATTTCACCCAAAGTGCCTACACCTAAAAATGGTTTCATGAAGGGTGAGCTAATGCTTAGTACGATGTATACTACAATCATACACGCATGTCATGCTAGAAATTCAAACATAAATATAGTGCAATGGGATATCCAAGCATAACTTGTTATGTTTCATGTCTTTTATTCCAACACACAATTCTCATCATCACAATCACCATATACACCTTACACACACATATATATACAACAAAGGGTACTTCCCTTTGTCCATAAATCCAATCCATACATAATTATACATATAAAATAGTAGCTACTCCCCACTATCTATGAGTCTAAGAATCCACACCATACATACATATATATATATGTGTGTGTGTGTGTGTGTGTATATATATATATATATGACAATAGGTCTTCCCCAATATTCATGAGTCTATATCTTACATAAATTATACATATATGACAATGGGTACTCTCCACTAGCCATGAGTCCATAAGTCCTTCCATACCGTATATATATACATATGTCACAGTGAGTATTCCTCACTGTCCATAAGTCTATCCATATCATATCATCCTAAATCTACTTGGATTATTTTAGTATATAACTCCAATAAAGACAACATTATATACCGATCATTAGGATGTCACCCCACGATTACCAACATTTTTTGTTTCTTAAGCCCAACCAAACACAATCACATACAACCAGTCAATTTTAATTTTTAATATCAATTCAGTTTACATTTATCACCTAACACACACAAACGGCAAGCATAATATACACGTACTTGGAAGGGTGGTCTCACAGTTAGCTCTTACTTCTCTAGGAAAGGGATATAAACCTATTAAATTCCAAAGATTAAGTTTAGTTCTATCCTATAACTTAATCTAGGTTCATTAATTGGTTAATTATGTTCTAATTGCAAAATTCCCTTCCCAAATGTCTTATTATGCGTAAGTTATAATTTAGAGTTGGAAGTGAATGAAATATAATGGAATGGTGAGTGTTCCAGAATAACATGATTGTGTGAATGGTTGTGTAGAGGAACACAAGAGAGAACACAATTGTACTAGTGGCCATGTACCTTTCTATGTATAATTGTTATTCCAACATGCTCAAGTACATAGTCATGTATTTGGCTATGTACTTTAACATGGTAGAGTATATGGTCCTGTATTGTGGCCATGCACCTTTCTATAAATTTTCATAATTTAACATGTTGAAGTACATAGGGATGTCCTATAATTGTGTACCAAATTTTACACATTCATGTTTTGACATGGGCAGGTACATGAGCGTCTACCTAGCCATGTACTCCATTATTCCATCATAAATTCCTTTTTCCATGTCTCCAATTGGTCCCCCAACCAAATTTAAATGAATCTAAGTCTAATTGATCAATTAACTTATTAATCCTATTACACTACATGGATTTGTGCACTTGCATGTTTCAAATTGTGATTGGGATCCTTGAATTGTCTGTTCCTACGCTCATTCTATCTCGCTCCTTGTTTCGAACTCTAACAACATGTTATCAATTTTACTTAGATCCATGAATTTATAATATGAAGCAAGTATCTTGGTGATCAAAACCCTTACCTGGCAAAAAGGGATTGATCTTATTGCCTTATGGGTTTGTGAAAGAGTTTATATGATTACTACTTTACAAATGAGAAAAGGGGAACATTAGGTCAAGTGGGGTTTAAATATCTTAACCTTAAAATAACCAAACTATCCCCATATCTTTAGACTATTCACATACTTAATCTTAAATTTAAATTTTAATAAATATTAAATAAATATATATATACACGCATATTTACATTGTGTGCCCCTATATTTTTTGTCGTCCACTACTAAACCATATAACATATAGATACACGCAAACAAATTATAAAACAAAACAATGAACCATTATTGCATACGATAAATTTTAGAAAAATGTCAGCCTATTTCTTAATATATTCCTAGAATGGCTTTTTCGTTCACTAGGCAAAAGGATCACTCTGACCACATGCATTAACGGAATGCATCAACGCCTTCTATTTCAACATTAAAATAACATGTAAAGGAGAGAAGTTGTTAAAAGTTAAAGAAACGGAATTTGAGAGAACACATTTTTCCTTATGTTTATTATTATGTTTTCTAAAGAAATCGCTAATAAAGCAAAGGGAGAAAAAGGAAACAGCTTTTGCTGTATATACCTATGTTTATAGTGGAGAATACTAAAAGAGGATGTCAGAAAGTCAAATCCACATCAAAGATTTAAACCACCGAATAATCCATAAAATAATACGTATACTCCTTTCATGAGGTTTATATATGTGTAAAGTGCCAGAATCTGAGCTGTACTTTTATAATTCATTGTACATATTTTGAGTTTTTATGAATATATAACCTGTATTTTTCCCATAAAAAATAGTTACTCTTTAACTAAAAACAGTATGTGCATGCTCGCTTTCCTTCAATAAAATCCCAAATCGTTCATACTTACTCTCTTCATTTTTCAAATACCATCGTAGATAGTATGTTATTTTCTTTAGTTTATGGTTTCAAAGTAAGGTATGCATGCATTGGGATTCTATTGGAGGAAAACGTATATATTATGTACCATTTTAAATTGAGAATTAGCGATTGCTTAATGGAAAACTACACTTACCATGCCAAGCTTCTTTTTATATAAAAAAGTCAATATATTGCAAAAATGTGAACAAATATAGGCTACGTTTTGCTCTCCCATCAAAATTATACAAGGGAAACTTGATTTCATTTTTTTCTGATCGATTGGGGGCCTAAATGATGTAATAGAAAGTATCTTTTTATTTTTTATTTTTTTTGGCAATATCCCTCTGTTTTGTATTCAGAGAGCTACTAAGCACAGTTCATCATTTTGGCATTAATACAGGAACTATTACTTAGGATACCTGTCGTTGCTAATAAAAAGTTTGTACAATTAGTGGGATATGTTGAATCGTATAATCATTCTCAATACGCTGCATTACGGTATAATTATTGCAAATGGTTCTTTGTGAGTGAGGTCTTTGTACTAGTAGAGAAAAGCAATGGTCCTCCATTGCCATTTTATAATTTGCTTTCTATAGTATTTTTGTTATATCATTACATTGCTAGAGAGATGTATACCCATGATACTTCTATTGAAATATGAATATATATATGGTAAAAAATTTATAACAGGAGTCTATCTAATCTTAGCCTCAATTGATCATCTCTATAATGTAAAGCAGTTTAGGACTACCTAATACTCTATTGACGATAGATTCATTAATTTGCTAATTTACCATTTGTTCAACGGTCTTATTTTGTCTTCTTATTACATTGTGGGAAGGATTATTAATACCTTTTTCTCAACATTAATAATATTAATAAACTTTTTAGACAGGAACATTTAAAAGCTAATTATATGATATGTTTTCTACCACCATAAAGATGAGTTGGACACTACAACAGAGTGAGTCAGAGCTGCATGAATCTGATGCTTGGAAGGAATAGTAACCGATGTTTACTTTTTATAAAGCAGCGGCGGCGACCAATAATCTATATATTGTGGATAAACGTAAATCTATTATTGCCAAAAGTAGCTTGGGTCCAGGTGTTAAAACCGGTTTATGTTGGGATCTGCATGATAGTGACCTTCATGTGGCAAGTCAGCGGCATCCAAAGCGACATCAATTGTCAATATCTTAAAATATATATATATATGAATAACATGCACTTTGGTTTAGCTTATATCTTTTCAAACAAGTTCAAACTTACTGCTCGACTAGTTTACAAATCTAATGAATAATCAAGCTTTAATATAAATCAATTTTGAGTTAAATTTAGATATATATATATATATATAAATTATAATATCATTAAAACATCTTGGGATGCCATTATTATGGTTAACTATTGCATTAGAGATATCTAAGGACACTCATCTATTTAGCTCATGAGTTGCCTTAGGCGCTCATCTATTGTGCTTGGAAACCACCAAATTCTACTCATTTATTACTTGGAAGCCACTTAAGGGCTGCTGATTAAATGCTCGATTAGGATACTCACTAATGTATGTCATATACCTTGGCATGGCATATTGTTACATTTGTAAACATCTATTAGTTGTAGTAATGAGCTATGTTGGTTATGTTTAAAATGATTTCTTGTTATTATTTGATGTTTTGTTTACTTGGCTTAGTGCCGAAGGGTTAGTTTTATCTCACCTTAGGTTATGAAGATAGACAATACTAGAGTTTAGGATATGGATGGGGATATTTTGAGAGTGAAGAGTAGTTATTATAATAAAAATAAATGTTAAAGATATGACAAGTTTAGGTTTTATATATCAACTTTATAGAATTTGAGCAAAGCGCCTAATACTATGTATTTTGAATGACATTTCCATAAAATGTTATAATTATACAATATTTATAAATTTTAATATTTACTAGGTTTTTATATAACTTTATCATCAACTTGATGACGATATAGCACATCATTTTTTGAACACCAGTGTACATAAAAATAGACCCTAATGGTGGGGCTACATCCATTACCTGCATCAACAAATGATCATAAAATTTTAGATCCGACTTTTTTCTTGTTTTTCCATTTGCGAGCCTCCACTTCCACCATATAAGGACAAGGTCACTTAAGGTTTATCAAACTATCTTAGTCATCATTCTTGATAATAGCGTAATGGGCAGCACTGGACGATAATTTAAAGCCAAAAACTTCGTGGTTTTATATGTTTTAGCAGCATTTAGAATCTTTACAGTGCTATTGCACTGTCGCATCAGTGAATTATTTATTATATCTTCTCCTTAAAGGTGCTTCCTTGCATCACGATTCACCTCATACACTTAGTGGCTCAGCTAACTCAGTCCTCTATAAACGATCGCCCTTCAGGATAAATTAAATACTATAACTGAATTTCTGTATAACAACAATAAAATCACTTTATATCACCTTGTGAATATTAGGTGTCTTTTCAATTTTAAACTTAAAATTTAAAGATGTTAAATATTATATTTAATTAAATTTTTATTTATTAAATTTATAATCTCACTCTTCTTATTAACACTTGTTGTATTGTAACTAATGAGCGTATTGCTATATTTATTTAAGATAATGAATATAGTAAATTTAACAAATAAAAATTTAATAAAGTATGATATTTAAAAGTTTCAAACTTTAGTCATAAAATTTGATCAAGTAAATATTCAATTGCATATAACATTTAACAATTTAAAACTTTAAGGGTAATATTGAAAAAATACTCAAAATTTAATTAGTGATTTTTGCATTACTATTTCTATTGAGAATGCTTAGCTAATAGTGACATGATTAATAATGATTTTAGGATAACCCTTTATATCTACTAATGCTAAATATTTGTTTATACAATATATAAACAAAGTTTTCTTTTTCAACCCAACTATACAAGCCAAGTTTAGACATTAAATTACGTTCTAATAAACGGCAAAAAATTTTGTAATTTGTGGGATAAAGCCTTTGGGACTCCACAACTATCTATCATGTGTGAATGTGAATTGAACCCAAACTCAAACGAGTGCGACTTTGCCGGTCTAAGCTCCCTAGAATTAGGCAACCCTTACGATTTCTATCTTAGAGGTCAAAATCTTAATATTTTCTAATTAATTTATTGATCAGAAATTTAGGGTGACGTTTTGTGAATTTAAAAAAAATTACATTCTGCGGAATTCTATTTTTTTTTTTCAATGAAATTTTATGCGTAATCCTAATCCAAAGTTCAATAGTTAAGTTTAAATATTATATTAAAGTTGTGGGGAAACATATTGGACAATAAATATCATACATACAATAACAGCCAAAGACAAAGAGTCCGTGTGTTTATATAAATCAAATCAGAAAAGTCCAAACGTTTATTATAAAAGAGAAGATGCAAAGATTGTCAAAAAAGGAAATCAAGTCCCACATCTGAATTGAAAATGGCGAATATGCTAGCACACGTACAAAAGGGTAAAGAGAGGCAGTAGGGTCATATCTTCGAAGTTACGCACCTAGACCATCTTAATTATATGTGATTTAAAACTTATGAATACTACATATATATGGAAACATTATGGTAAAGGCAAATAAACCCTAACTTTATTAGGAGAAGAAGAAGATTTCTGAAAATAAGCATTAGGTGAGTAATAGAACCACTCTGAAAATAAGAAAAAGAAAAAGAAAAAGAGAGAAAACAAAGCTCGTCACTTAATATGGAATTACATATTGTTGCATTTAGACGAGCAATAGAATCACTCTAGTCTCCGTTTTATTGATTTGGTGGTTCGCTGAATTAATGTCGATGTGGTTTACCATGCGCTTGTTCGGGGTTTTGAGTGAAGCATTTTAATGACTTAAGTGGTATTAAGTGTTGTATGAAGTATAATGTAAAAAAAAGAAATAGAATAATCATGCACATTTTGCCAACAATACAACTCATAAATATAGATGATGGAAGTGTGGTGGTTGTAAGTATGGCTAAAGAACATAGATTAAAATCAAAATCTAGGGTTTAAGATAGTTCTATGGGCCAACAACAACTATACATATATAGATAGGGCAAGTAAACCAGAGTCAACTACGAGCAAGTGGCAACTGATTGACAAGTAGGTGAATCGATTGTAGCGTAGAGCTTGTTTTGTTCCTTGTTTTATTATTTTCGACGTATTTTAGTTGATGAGTTATTTGAAACCCTATATGTGGACTTGCGATAAATTTCTACAAATATGAGAGGGCGCATGTTATATCTAAACAAATTTTATGAATAGTGAAATTAATGGTGATACATTAATTACTTTATCTTTCGCTATTTATCATCAATATGGAACATGACCATCCCATCAATATTCATTTCTTTATAGAAATTTTTGTCCGGATCTAGTCTTTATAGCTTAAACCAGGGCAGGATACAGGGAATGAATAAAGGAAGTGTATGACTTGAGGGTTTCACAACCGATATTATTGAATTTGGCTATCAAGGAGCATTAAATAAGGAAATAGATGAAAATTATCGGAACTTAGCTTTATATTATAACATGTTAGTTTATGTATCATTCATAAAAACAAAATAAGAATAATAATAGAGAACCGATAAGATATTTGAAGAAACATACGAGTTTCTAGATTAAATAGGTACATGGTTCTGATTCCTCAAGTATCTTATGTGACCTTCAAAAATAAATAATACATTTCATGTACTAAATGAAAAAGAAAAATATTAAAATATGTTAATTGTTCTCATAGAATTTGGATAAGTACTAGAAATTTTCCATTACGAAATTTTTTAAAATTATTAAATATTATTATAATTAATCCCACTATCAATGGTTGTAATCTTTTTTCCCTAACATAATTGTAATATCATTTTCGATTTAAAAACTTTAGTAATTTTACTATGAGCATAATATTTAGAGAATTGTAACGCAAATTTTATTTCTATTTGCACCTAAACAACACTTACTAGTTATTTCGTTCATTTAGTTTATGTTATTCTAAATTATGCCGTCCTATTTTGATGTATAATTAGGGGAACACTAATTACAATGCTCATCCTTGCAACTGAAAAATTAAGACAAGTCAAGTGAAAAAGCGACCAAGTGATGCAAGAGATGGGGAAAAGAAGGTTTACGTTTGCTTGCTCATATTGTACAATGAGTGTGTACATGGATGGACTATGATAAGCATGAGTGAGCACAAAATGTAAGTATTAGCTTTGCGTTTTGAATTTAAATGAGATACGAGTTCTAGGAACATTAAGTTTTGATCTAAGGCAGGGTCTTTATTTGGATTTGCATGTTGCCTATATTTTATTTTCTAATTTATTATGCTAGGGTCGTTAGGCCTCTTAAATCTCTCCACCCCCAACCCTTAACATTGCTTTGCTTTAGAGAGGTTATGAGAACCTTGCATACTACTATTACACTAGTGGGTTATTCCTTAGTTTTGCCATGGGTTTTGCACTTTGATTCTTTTATGTTCTCTAAATTAAATCTTGTGTGTTATTTTATCTCTTTTCTACTTGTTTATCACTTATGTATGTGGTCTATCATGCTCTAAAACATAAAGGGCAATAATAGTTTACTACGTATTTCACTTAAACTAAACACTTAAGGCTTCTTGTAATTTATATTGGTTTCTAGGCGAATATAAGAATTCTGAAATTGTTCATTAATTTTGAAAGAAAAACACTTATCCATTAGACCTACATGATTTGTTCGATACATGTTGCTAGAAAATTACTTATTAGTGCTCTAGTTTGTTTAAAAATTTTTCAAAGAGTAACAAATAATATAAAAGTTCATTTAGAAAGTCTAATTAAAATTATTTATAAATTCCTACATAACACTAGCACACTACTCTCCAACTAACGTGATCCCAAATCTTACTACAAGATTGCTTCAATCAGTACATCTTAACCACCTAAAAAGAAAAGAAGGAGCCAAAAGATGTAGTACAATAGTAACTCAATCATAAGTAGATGTCACATAAGCTTACAATTTAATGCAACAAATAATCATTCAATTTATAATTATCTTCACTAATGTAAACAATTAGCACTAGAATACTTATGGCTCCAGACAACACGATGGAGGACTAGGGGTCCAATACCATCATAGTAGTAATTAGGGCTTGATAAGAACAATTAGACTCCATGATGTGAAATTAGACCTAAGTGGCCTCATCTAAGTGTCATTCCCGTTTTATAGTTCTCACTAATTACACTCCAGCTATATTGCATTGCCTATTGAGACCTATATCCTTAGACAACTCCTTATATATCTTCTTTTTGTTTACAATACCCATTATGCAATGCAACTTTACTTATTAGCTACCCACCAAGCCATTCTTCAATAGCTTAAGCGCTTAAATATTGAAGTTACTAAACTAAGACTATAGTCCAACTCAACCTCAATGCGTAGCTTACTAGCTTGAGACTATCATGCAAAGCATCACCTATTTACTTAGCCAAGTTTGATTACTAGTTCAATTAAGATTTCTATCATAGCAAGTGATGGGAATCAAACTTATGGTTCCAATAGTGGGCAAACCAAATTAGATACATGAGCCCAGATATCCACATATTATCTTATTTATTTAATAATAATTTATCTTTGCATTGTAGTAGATAAATTTATCGATTTTTACAGGATAGCGAATAAAATTCAATAAGGATCAACTGGGGGTCATTCATGGACTTACATCAACCGGTCTACACGTGTTCTATTGAAGTGAAGAACTGGCCATTTTGAGGGCTTATTTGTAATTGTATTTTTTTATTTAAGAATCGGCCATTTGTTAGTTTAGTTTGTAATTTGGTTTTGTTGTTTTTACTCTAATTGAAGCAAGTATAAATACTTGCTAAGTAGGTTTTAGAAGGGACTTTTTGAACTTGAGAAAATTAGCCTCTTCTTGTCGTGAGGGAGTTCCATCTTCACACAATACACTCTTATCAATTCTAATTGAAATTGTAGTGAGTTGGCTTAAGGAGTATTGTGAGTCATATTAATTCTTCTTAAGTTGCTTCCAATTATATCTAGTGTGTCATATCTAGTTGCAATTGGTTATGTTACTTTGTTCTTATTTACATGAATTAGGGTTCTAAATTTTAGATTTGATTCAATTCCAATTTGAGTGGAATTCGATTCATTTTAGTGTTATCCTTTACATATTATGCAATTGCAATTGATCCTCATCATAATTTAGCATTAGATCAATTTCATTTACGCAATTTAAGGTTCACGTGATTGTTGGTGTCACGCCATTTTGTAGGTTTGGTTAAGTTGATGCTTCAATTGGCTTGGTGTTCTTACAATTGGATCCAAGGCACATCATACTTTTTGGTATTAGAGCAAGGTTTAGAGAAGGGAATTTTGTGAACCACAATTGGGATTTAGGGTTCTTGATCCTTCAAGATCGAAATTGGATTCTGTGAAGAAAAATTGAAGTCTTGTGTTGAATTGTTCCTTGAATTGCTTGCTTGATATTTAATTGAAGTATTGTGAAGTTTTGAAATCAACTTGAATCCTTATAGTGATTGGGTTGTGAGTGGAAGAAGGGGAATTCTTTGAATTTGAAATTCCATCATTTGAAGTAGTGTTGATTGGTTCCTTGTTATTTCCTTGCAATAGTTCGAAATTGAGAGTGCATTTTCATAATTGCTATTCTTGCTGTAGAGGATTTGGAAACAATTTAAATTCAAAAGCAAACATTAAGTTTGAGGAGTTATTATGAATTGTTAATCTTAATACACTTTGACTATTTTTGAATTATATTCTTACCATTTACAGACGCCTTCATTAACCGTTCCATTGTTGTTGTTGCCATGAATTAAGAAGTGTAAGAGTGGTGTAGAAGTGTGTGTATTGCAGTTGAAGAAGTGTTGCACCATGGTTGTGTGTGTGTGTAAATGTGCCGTGGTGAAGTGTGTGTGGCGTAGAAGAGTGTGCGTTGTGGTTCATTTTTTTGAATTTCAAAAACAATCATTAAGTGTGGAAGTTATTATATATTGATCATCTAAATACACTTTGACTAGTTGGAATCAATAGCTTGCCATTTAGAGAAGTGTTCATCATTGCTTCTAATTGCATTTATTGCCATGATTGTAGAGTGTGCCGTGGGTGTGTAAAGCTTAGGTGGAGTATACTTTGTTTTTTGAAGTGAGTGAGGACATGAAGTAGTGGTTGTGTGTTACATCATGGAAGTGAGTGTGTGTACCATGGTGTAGTGTTGTGATTGTTGTTGTTGGCATGAAAGTGTGGTTATTGTGAAGTGGTGATTATGAGTGATAAAAAAAAAAGAAGAAAACTTCAAAACCATGTCGAATGATAGTGTGAATGGGGGAATTGGCAATAAGGCCAATAGCTAAGTTAGTGGTGATCAGGGTCATCAAACCGTAGGTGGAAGAACTTTGGAAGAGCAGTTACAAGACCTCACCATATTATTGCTACATTAGTAACAAGGATAGATCTTCAAGCACCACCACTTAAGGTAGTTCCTTAGAATGTTCACAAGGAAGGAGCAGTTGGAGGTAATATGGGCAGAAGGATGGAGGGAGATTATCAAGCTCTTAGGGAGAAAAGAGATGATAATTTTAGGAACAATCCTTACCCAAACAGGGATTTTAGACCACCTCAGGGATTGAAGTATGTGAAACTGTAGATGCCTTCATTTGATGGCAAGGGTTCAATAGATGATTACTTGGATTAAGAGGATAAGGTTGAAGGTCTGTTCGAGTGTTATGAAATTGGTGATAACACTAAGGTTCGTCTTGCAGCTGTGGAATTCATAGGTTATGCCGCCTTATGGTAGAAAAATCTGGTGATTAGTAGACAATGGGATGGAGAGGCTGAAATAAATACCTGGTGGGACATGAAACGGGTTTTGAGGAAATGGTTCATACATGACTATGTATAGGAGTTTGAGACACTAATGATCAGATGTGGACCAGTCGAGCCTCCTGAGAAAACCCTAGCACAATTTGTGTTTGGGTTGAAATATGAGATTACCTGTGTTGTAGAGTTGCAGAGGTATAATTGATGTGCTCAAAACCAAGGTTAAGCACATGCAAATGAATCAAAGAAACAACTTCAATCCACAATTAAAAATCGGTTCAATTGGATCATGAATTGCGTAAACCCTAATGGAGATTTGATGAAATCCGAAGGTTCAAAGATGTAATCAACAATCCAAAAATGATAAACTTCTCAAATAAAACAACAATCACATGAATTCTACGTGAATTACACACAAGAACCTTAAGATCCAATTTTGTAAATCCCCCTTCCCACAATCTCCAACTTACTGTTCAAAATGATTAACAATTGTTGATGGTGAATCGCAAGTATGATAATTACTCAAAATAAACACACTAATTTGAATTGAAACCAATTCAAATCTGACCAAGAAAAGTACTAGTCCAACCCTAGATATTACACACTAGAGAAGAAAAAGAAAACACAACAAGTAGAAATTGATATGACTTACAATTTCGATTGTTGCACTCGCCACAATCTCAACTCTTGAAAATTGAAATTGATAAGAGAAAATGGAAATAGGGAAACCCTAAGCCCTCTCACGAAAATGTAATGTTCAATTCTGAAAATTTTGGCCTCCTAAAACCCTACTATAAGCAAGTATATATACTTGCTCCCTTTAGGGTTAAAAAATGCACAAAAATTACAACTATGCCACTTTTAAGGTGGCCGATCCTAAATGGAAATTACAATCAAAATGAAAGTGTCCCAAAAGAAAATACAACATAAAATAGTCCATAGAACAATTACAAAGTACAAAAATATCATAAATCTTCATGAGCCAATGCTTCGAAATGGAAACAATCGCAGCGGGCCTTTGATTGTAAATCTGAAGATGTCCCATGGCCATCAACTAGTGTAGGTCATATTGGCATCCCATGGAGAATTATTATTGTACTTGTAAGATTATTTCTCAAATATTTATTAGATAAAAAGATATGAAGTAAAAAATATAAGCGATTTGGATCATCAGCTAAATCTAATTCTAAAGGTAAAATTGCTCATCATCTCCTCGGGCTTCTGAAAGATTTGCCCTCAAATCTAGAGGATCAGTTTTGGAGCTGAACCCTGATATCTCTGTTGACTTGCTCTTCCGACTACCAAATGTAGTGGAAGTAGTTCTAATCTGTTCCTAAAACTGATGTACCTCAGATAAAGTCATTGGTGACAGTACTATGCGAGACTCGCCCATACTGAACATGTAGGTGTTTTTAAACCCATCATGTAACACTTGCCGATCAAACAACCAGGGTCTACCCAACAGCAAATGGAATGCATGCATAAGGATTACATCACATAGGATCTCATCATGATATTTTTGCCCAACACTCACAAGGACCTTCGCCTTTAGTGTAACATACATACTGTCTCAATTATCCAACCAATGCAAGTTATAAGGGCTAAGATGTGGGATAGTAGAAAAATGTAATTTGTCTACCAGTGTAGTAGATATAACATTCGTGTAACTACCACTATCGATGATGAGTACACAAAGGTTACCTCTGATTTTGCAATAGGTGTGAAATATGTTCTCCATCTGAATGTCTCTAATATTAGGAGATATGGTTAGAGCCCTACGTAACACATTAATAGGTAGATATTATTCACCTGTATGCTCCTTATGTGTTTCTGCAATATGGTCATCATAATACTCCTGCAGTGCTATTGGTAAATCTGTAGGCTCGGTCTGTTTGTCGTCATCCTCAACATCTTCCCCCAATGCCCTCCATAACAGTCATCACCCACTTATTTGGACACTGTGCTACCATATGCCCAAATCCCATGCATTTAAAGCGCTTGGTCTGGCGTGCCTTTCCACTAGTAGATCCGGGAACAGTCTGCCTCACATCTGGCGCTATTACCTCTTTACCCTTCCCAGTAGGTAAATTTTCTCTAGTAGTGTTTGGGGTAGTTTTGTCCACTGTTCTCACTGCCTCACCTACCACCTTTATTCCCCCTGATCGACCGTCCACTGCTATGGGTCTAGTAATAGTATTGGGCCTACTGCTCGGAGCCTTGAACAAGTTGGCCCTCTTTTGCCTCTCCACTTTGAAGGCCAACTAAATAGCCTCATCAAGTGTACTATAGCGCTGCAGCTCAATAACATACACTATTTCATATTTCAAGCCTGAGACGAAGCGTGCTACGGTTTGTTTGGGAGGTTCAATGGACCCACATCTAATCATGAGGGTTTTAAATTCCTGCACATAATCATCCACTGTCTTGCCTCCCTGCCTCAAAGTTTGCAGTCGCGTAAACAATTATTGTTTGTAGTGCTCAGGAATGAATCTTTTTTTCAACACCCTTTTCATATCCCTCCATGTCTAAATCTCAGCCTCTCCATCCCTACGCCTGCTGATAATCAAATTCTTCCACTATAGTGCACCATATCCTATAAACTCGATAGCAGCCAATCGGACTCTGGTATTATCATCGATCTCATAACATTCAAAGTGACCCTCAACCTTGTCCTTCCAATCCAAATAATCATCAGCTGATCCCTTGCCATCATAAGAAGGCATCTGCAGCTTCACATACTCCAAGCCCCGATGTGGCCTGAAATCCCTATTTTGATATGGATTAGTGCCAAAGTTGTCATCCTTTCTTCCCTATATGGATGATGTTCCTTACCCATCCTTCTATTCAGATTTCCATCTCCCACTGCTCTATCTCTCTGAGGATTCTATGGAGCTACCCAAGGTGGTGCTGATGGTTTACCATTGGAGGTTGTGGTAATGTCATTCTGTCAATCCTAGTTGCCAAAGTAGCAACTATGGTAGTAAGATCCTGGAGATGTTCTTCTAAAGTCCTCCTACTTGTAAGATTATGACCCTGACCTCCACTAACTTAACTATTGGCTTCATCGCCAATTCCCCCATTTACGCTATCATTTGACATAGTTGTAGACTCGGTATAATGAACCACAACGACAATTTGAAGCAAAAGGGTACACCTCACAATCACACTGCGTCTAACGCCACACAACAGCCACTACAAAAGAAAAACACACAACTCCACTTAACTTCACTCAAGGCACATGTATACTCTTACAATCCTCGTATAGCACTCTTCTCCACAACAAAATCAACACATAACGTTGCAACACTTCTATAATCCACAAGACACTCACTTCACAACACAATTTCACTTCAAACCATAACATTCACTTTACAGTACACTCACACACTCTTAAACTTCAACACAAACAAACTATAACATGTTGCAATCCTTCACTACACACAACACTAACAATCACAGTTTAGCACTTCACTCCACAGCAACAACAACAAAATGGAACCAAATATGGATACTTCTCCAAATGGCAAGCAATTGATTCCAACTAGTTAATGTGCAATTAAAGTGATTAATACATAATAACTCTATAACTAATGATTGATTTCAATTCAAAATAGTTTCCTAATTCTCCATGCAAGTTGAACAATTCTACCAAGAAAATGACCCTTCAAATTCTGCAATGATAAGGAAACAACATACACTAATTAACAAGGCTTCAACTATTTGAACCCCAAATTATGGAATTCAATTCAAGAACTTCCCTTCTTCCTCAAACAAGTAACTCACAGCAAGGATGAAGATAACAAGCTCAATCTCTGAAATTCACTTCAATTCAAGAACTTCCCCTTCTTCCTCAACAAATAACTCACGGCAAAGATGAAAGGTAACAAAAATCAATTTCCGAAATTCCACTTTCCTCAAATAATCACAATGATCACTCCTTTTAATCAATCACGGTTAGCTCAAGGAGATAAGGAAAATTACAAGTACTCCATGTTTACAACAGCAAAACAACAAGACAACACAATTGGAATAGATCAATCTTCATGCTAACAAATTGGATCAATGTTCTACTTAACAAACCCCTAATTTTTTAATTCAAATTGCAAGCAATCCCTTCTCACAAACCTCAAGCTCTGATGCCAAAAGATAATGTGCTCAAAACCAAGGTTAAGCACATGCAAATGAATCAAAGAAACAACTTCAATTCACAATTAAAAAATGGTTCAGTTGGATCATGAATTGTGTGAACCCTGATGGAGATTTGATGAAATCTGAAGGTTCAAAGATGCAATCAACAATCCAACAATGATAAACTTCTCCAATAAAAAAAAAATCACATGAATTCTACATGAATTACACACAAGAACCTTAAGATCCAATTTCGTAAATCCCCCTTCCCACAATCTCTAACTCACGGTTCAAAATGATTAACAATTGTTGATGGTGAATCACAAGTATGATAATTACTTAAAATAAACACACTAATTCGAATTGAAACCATTTCAAATCTAAGCAAGAAAAGTTCTAATCCAACCCTAGATATTACACACTAGAGAAGAAAAAGAAAACACAACAAGTAGAAATTGATATGACTCACAATTTCGATTGTTGCACTCGCTACAATCTCAATTCTTGGAAATTGAAATTGATAAGAGAAAATGGAACTAGGGAAACCCTAAGCCCTCTCATGAAAATGTGATATTCAATTCTGAAAATTTTGGCCTCCTCAAACCCTACTATAAGCAAGTATTTATACTTACTCTCTTTAGGGTTAAAAAATGCACAAGAATTACAACTATGTCACTTTTAAGGTGGTCGGTCCTAAATGGAAATTACAATCAAAATGAAAGTATCCCAAAAGAAAATACAACATAAAATAGTCTATAGAACAATTACAAAGTACAAAAATATCACAAATCTTCATGAGCCAATGCTCTGAAATGGAAACAATCACAGCGGGTCTTTGATTGTAAATTTGAAGATGTCACGTAGCCATCAACTAGTGTAGGACATATTGGCATCCCATGGAGAATTATTATTGTACCTATAAGATTATTTCTCAAATATTTATTAGATAAAAAGATATGAAGTAAAAAATATAAGCGATTTGGATCATCAGCCAAATCTAGTTTTGAAGGTATAGGCGGTGCCGGAAAATTTCTCATCAATAATACACTTGATGAGACTATACAGTTAGCCTTGAAAATGGAGAGGTAGGGGCAATCCAACCCTTTCCGAGCCACTAGTAACAGGTATGAACTACAACTAAACCTATTGGAGCAGATGGCCAGATGGGTGGACAAAAGGGATTGAGAGAACATGTTAAGGCTGTGGACAAAAACATCTCTAGCACTGATAAGGAGAAGAATGTTTTTAGGATAAGTAAAGAGGTGGTTGGGTTTGATTTTAAGCAAACATTACCAGGGTCAACTAGTGGGAAAATGCACTAGATTAAATGTTTCAAATGCATGGGTTTTGGACATATGGCTACGCAGTGTCCTAATAAAAGGGTGATGACTGTTATGGAGGGAAACGATGAAGATGATTAGGAAGAAGTTGTCGAGCCTACAGATTTATCCATAGCTCTGAAGAAATATTATAATGATTAGGATGTTGAGACACATGAGGACAAAAAGGATGAAAAGTACTTACCTATTAATGTGTTACACAAGGATATGACCATATCTTTAGATTTCAAGGACATACAGAGGGAGAACCTATTTCACACACCTTGTCGGATTCGAGGTAACTTGTGTTTTCTTTTTATCGATGGTGGTAATTACACTAATGTCATATCTACTTGACTAGTAAATAACTTACAACTAGCCACTAGTCCACATCCATACCCTTATAAATTGTATTGGTTGGACGAGCGAGGTAGTTTGCATATTACATAGAGGGCAACATAACCTCTACCTTGGCATTTAAAACATTTAATGTCACGATTTCTAGGAGTGGAAGAATCAGGTTTACCTTGATTACCAGGAGTAGAACTCGCTTGCTTCTGCTCTCCTTTTGGCTTGGTGGGTAACGACTTTTCTTCCTTCTTCCATTGGTTAGTCTTCCAAGTAGATGAACCAGCACCCTGTTGAAACCATGCAGTACTACTACCTTTCCTCCTATGTTGGTTCTCTAACTCCTTTGGATTTATCACCTCTACCTATTTCTGAGTATGTTAATCTAGATGGTAAGAAGAAAGCAGAATTTGTTAAATAGATCCATGAGAAGCAAGGCTAAACATTGAGCGAAGAACAGAGCAGTATGTGAAACAAGCCAACAAGGGTCGTCGACAAGCTGTCTTTGAACCTGGAGACTAGATTTGGGTTCACATGCGTAAAGAGCGGTTTCCTATGCAACGTCGATCTAAATTACTTCCTAGAGGCGATGGGCCATTCCAAATTCTTGAGCACATCAATGATAATGCCTACAAGTTAGATTTTCTAGGTGAGTATCAAGTAAGTGCTACTTTTAATGTTACTGATCTGAGTCCTTTTGATGTAGGCGACGATTTGAGGATAAATCCTTTTCAAGAGGAGGGGAATGATGAGAGCCATGATGGGAGCCAAGCTAGAAGGTGGAATGTGGATCCTCTTGAAGTGCCACCTGGACCGATCATAAGAACTCGAGCGAAACGATTCAAGGAAGCACTAAACGGGCTGATAAAAGATATCTAAGAAGTTGGAAAAGAGTGGAGCAACCATGAGAATGACCTTGCATTTGTTCAAATCATTCAAGGAGAGCAAAGCATAGGAGATCAAAGCTGCCGGCCTTGACAACGCTGGCTTAAACGCTGCCGGCCTTGAACTGGCGTTGCAATTAACGCGTAACAGAGGGACTACGCCAGCATACTATGCCGCCGGCCTATATACCCGGCGTACATCCTACGCCGGCTACTATGCTGCCTACTACGCCGCCGGCGTTCATTACCTGTTTGTTATTTTTCCATGACTTTATTATGTTATGTCGTTTTGGACTTTTGTTATTACAAGTTGTAAACCCTAATATAAGCTGCTAGGGTTGGAAAACAGAACATAGAAGACACATACAACATTGAATAACATATTTTGAGAGAATTCCTCTCTTGGTTCTCTAAAGAACTTCTCTTGAACTTATCAGATTTCTTACGTGGCGCTCAACCAGATTTATCAATCGGTCTTTCATCCCGATTGTGGTGTCAACAGAACATACCAAGGTTCTTGCCTCGTCTATAGGCAATGAGTCGCGATTCCACTTTGATTGTTTGGCATCTTGGGTTGCAATTCTGAACATATTGGTATTGGGTTTCGTCACACGTGGCTGTGGTTTGTATCACTTTTTGAACTTGAGAAAATCGGCCTCTTCTTACCGTGAGGGAGTTCCATCTTCACGCAATACACTCTTATCAATTTCAATTGAAATTGCGGCGAGTTGGCTTAAGGAGTATTGTAAATCATATCAATTCTTCTTAAGTTGCTTCCAATTATATCTAGTATGTCATATCTAGTTGTAATTGGTTGTGTTACTTTGTTCTTATTCACATGAATTCGGGTTCCAAATTTCATATTTGATTCAATTCCAATTTGGATGGAATTCAGTTCATTTAAGTGTTATCCTTTACATATTATGCAATTGCAATTGATCCTCATCATAATTTAGCATTAGGTCAATTTCATTCATGTAATTTAGGGTTCACGTAATTGTTAGTGTCACGCCATTTTGTGGGTTTGGTTAGGTTGATTCTTCAATTAGCTTAGTGTTCTTGCAATTGTATCCATGGCACATCAACAAATAGCACACATGTCACCACATATGTAGCAAGTTGAATATTTTTTAGTTGAAGGTCAAATCTTATAGAGTAGAAATATTTTATTTAATACATAGAGAAAAAAAATTTAAGTTAGTAAATTATTTAATTAACTTGGTTACTAAACTAGACTTGGTTTAAACTAGCTAAGGCTTATACTAGTCAGGAACCCAACAAAGGGTAAGAAAGATCAATTAGCTTTTTAGCTAAATTTAGCCCATACGACTTAGTGTTTATTAATTTAGTCAATTTAGGTCATTACGATTGTCAATTGTTATTATAATTATTCAATTGGCTTTACTTCTTTTGTTTCTTAAGGTTATTCCTAGTAGGCTTACGCCTACTAAGTCCATCAATTGATTAAGTCCACTACTAGGTGTTTTCTAGTAATACCAAATTAAGGCTTTCGATCATAAGGAGAAGTGGGTCCAACTATTTTTGGAATTAGGCCCACTAGCCATAACTAAGTTGACTAGCCTATTAATTAAATGTAATTTATTCAATTGAGACTTAGTTTAATTCTAATTAATTTACCTAATTAGGAGTATAAGGTCCTAATTCATGTGTTTAAACCTAATTTGATTTATTTATGTTTAATTAGTTTACTTAGACCTAAACTTTTAGCCTTTTACCTACTTTAATTCTAATTAGTTATTTAACCCCAATTAGTTCCAATTAACCTATTTTGGTCGATTAAGTGATATGATATTTAACTTAGGCCCTTTATGATCTTAGTGGATTAGACTTTTTTTTAGGCCTATTTAATTTGTCATGCTTAAGTCTAGCTTATTTTAGATTTGTAATAGATTTTGGGCCTTATTATGTGTGAGGCTTATGCTGGTCCCAAATAAGATAATAAGAGGAAAGTGAATTCATATCTTTAATAAAAAATTTCGCATTTTTGAAATTCTTCAAAGAAACCCCTTAAGATACTTATGGCTTTGAGCAATTTAAGTATAATTGCTAGGCACAATAACAAAATAAATATGTTGAAAATTAAATAAAGAAAGGGAAAAGAGAATTAAGCAATTGAATTATAGAGGTTTCACCTTGTGTGTCAATCCTTCTTCTAGTGCCATTGCTAGGGTCCCAATCTTTTAAACTGGTTTTATTCTACTAATCCAATAACTAATAAATGTTGAGAGACTACAGAAAGTTTGCTAACTCCTTGGCTTCAGCTATTCTACTCTACCTTTCTAGCCTATGCTTGAGGCTACCTACAAATCTACAAAGATACACTTGTAAGCATCTCATTAACACAAGTTTCTAACTTTTAAAAGATCAAATAGCATGAGTCAAAATGCAACAGAAATCCTCAATTACAAATTAACTTGAGGAAACTGAACAATATAAGATAGACTTTATGGAGCAATAAGGGCTTTGAGTGAGTCTCTATGTATCATAGTTGTATATGATTTTTTCTTATTCTCTACCTTGAATTCAATCTTCAAATAAACTTTGAGTTAATCTTTAAATATTTGTTATAATTAGACATCCACAAATCTTAGAGAATATCTCTTATTCTAGAGATTTGAATTTGAATTTGAATTTGAATTTAACTTGAGCTGAGACTCTTTGACTTTATATTTCTATTTTTCTTTAATACCCAATGTATAATCTTCTATTATATTTTGGAGATAAGCCTTCTCAAGATCCTACTAAGAGGATTACTTCAAATTTTGAATTTAAAAAAAAAAAATGATATTCCAATAACCTAGATAATATCTCAATTGGAGATCTATCTTAAACTTGACATGTTATTCCCTTATCTAATCAAGTTTGAAACATTATCAATGTCTTTATTTGATCTTCTAAAAATACTTGTTCACATGCTTCCCAAAATTCTTCACAAATCTCATAAATAATTTGCACTTGAAATTAAAATATCAATCTTAATTTCAATGCTCCTTAATTAAGATTAATCCCCTTAAATTCAAATAACCAAATTAAGTGGAACAAAATTGGACATGTATATTAAATATCTGTAATAAGTGGAGATGGGTCTTATAATCCAATATATTGTCCAACTAAAGTATAGATTCTTTACTTTGTTCATCTTTCATTTTCAAATATAGTCTTTAAGCTATCCTTTGAGTACTAATATTTTCCTTTGTAAATATTGGATATTTTCTAATATAACCTTTGAGTCACTATTATCATACTTAAGTAAATTACTTTGATTTTGTACACTTCACAAACTTGTTAGCATAATATTTTATTATTTTGTTATCATCAAAACTTAGTAGTAGAGAACTTAACATTTTTCCCCTTTACAATGATAACAAAACCCTTTTAAAAAAAGAATATTCTCAAATAAATTCTAAGTAAAACGTATTTTTCAATACATGCTCAATATATGTTATTGTTCAACTTCACTTTGTTCTCATCACATTCACATATCAATTGTACATTTCAATTAACATAATTCAACAAATGACATGTTCAAAATTATTTAAATTATTATTTTTTATTTTTTTCTTACTTCTCCTCCCTTTTGTTATCATCATGCAATACCACTTATTAAGATAAACATCCCAAATAATTAGCATATCAATGAATGTCATAATAAACCAATTTAATACATATATTACCATCAACAATTTGAAATATCATAATCAAATAGATAAATTTATGTAAAATAAGCACAAATTAGTAGATGCTAAAACTATAAATTGATAATAAACTAAATTTTGTCCAAATTACATAAAAAAGCCAATAAGAAATAGAATTGAAATTTAGAATAAAACACATAATCAAACTAATTACATTAGTTGTTCTTAAATAGAAAACACCATAAAGTTTATTTCTTAGGTTTTGTTTTCATGTGAGCATAATGTTTAACTTGTCCAAAATATATGAGAACAAGTGCTTGATTGACTTAGAATGGAAGAAGATAGGGTTGAACATTTAGATCAGGTTAACTTAGAATTGGTTGACATTGAATGAAAGCAAATAAAGACTGAGGAATTTGACTTTGCTAAGTAAATGGAGGATGATTTGAAGAAGTCACTAGTTCAACTAGTGTATTGTGTTCATTAGATTGTTTTGGATCAAGAATAAATTTTTGTTCAAATTGTGGAATTATGTTGGCCTAAGGATCTAGGCATGGTACAGAAAACTTCTAAAGTAACTTTTCAAAGCCTTCTTGTATGGATTTTACAACAGATAAGGTTTCTTTACAAGAATGGTTGACTTGATCAAATTTATCTTTGACAAAATCTTGAATTTCACTCCTATTAATACTCATCCTTTGATTCATCAATTTGTCAACTATTTCTCCTACCTTTTCAACAAGATTTGAACTTTCACCTTGATCCTTTTCTTTAACCTAACTTGTGTCATTCCTAGAAAGATCCTTTGAGTCACTCTCTGACTCAGTATCAGGAGCATGTCCTTTGCCTTCTTTGATCTCCAAACCTCCTACAGTCTAAACATCAAAATCTAATCTCTTACTTTTCTTCCTTCTAAAACTTACTTATTTTCCCTTCTTGTTCCTATTAGATTAGATTTATCATCACCTTCTTCCTCTACCCCTCCCCCTTCTTGTTAGAGAACTCCTAAGCCTATTACGTCTATTATAGGGGTGAAAATAATTTCCACCATCTATGATGTGCTACAATTGGATTCCAATACCAATCAAATAAAAGAGAAACAATTCAATTCCAACTCCTACAATTGATGTGAAACCAAGCAATATAAAGAACCCTAAGTTGGCGTAAACAAGAATAAATAATCAATCTCAATTACACACTAGATATGACACACTAGTAATAATTGGAAGTAACTCAAGAAATATTCATATAACTCACAATAATTCCTTAAGCCCACTCACTACAATTTTAACAATGAAATTGATAAGAGTAAAGGTTGCATGAGGAAGAGCTCTCTACAGTAAGAAATGGCAGATTTCTAATATTCAAAAAGTCCCTTACAAACCTTACTTTATAAGTATTTATACTTGTTCTAAATAAGGAAAATTTAACAAAAGAAAACAAAAGTACAAATAGCATATGTGGCTGGTTTCTAATCAAAAGAAAAATACAAATAAAAACCCTCATATGTGGCCGGTTTCTTTCACCTCCATAGAGCAATGTAGGACCGGTTCTTCTTTGATTTATGTAGGTCCATGAATAACCCATAAACTAAGTATTAGTGTATTTATTTGCCGTCTTGTAAAAACCGATAGATGTACCTAATAAAATGCAAAACAAATATATAAAGTTTTTAAGACATTAGGTTAATGACTTCGGGTTCTGTTCAATAATAGGTCCAGTTGTTGACATGGTTTAATTCCCATCATCTCCTCGTGCCTCTGAATGATTTGTCCTCAAATCTACGCGGTCTTTTCCTGGACTGAAATCCCTTATTTGCATGTGCTTGTTGCCCTAAAGTCTTGAGTAGCCATTAGTTATACTAATCTATTCCTGGAATGTGTGTACCTCAGTTGGAGACATAAGATTCAAGACAACTCGTGCACCATCTTTCTGAAACTTATAAGTGTTTCTGAACCCATCATGTATCACCTTCTCGTCAAACAACCAAGGCCTACCCATTCGTATATGAAAGGTATACATAGGAGGAACATCATAGACAATTTCATCATTGTATCTATCTCCTATGCTAAATGTCACCTTAGCCCTCCGTGTAACATTTAGATAACCCCGTTCATTCAATCAACATAATTTATAAGGATGTGGATGTGGACTAGTGACTAGTTGCAATCTATTTACTAATGCAGCAGCTATGACATTAGTGCAACTACTACCATTAATGAAAAGAACACACAAGTTACCTAGAACTCGATAAGGCGTATGGAATAGTTTCTCCCTCTGTATGTCTCTGATGTTTGAAGATATAGTCATGACTCTGCGTAATACATTAATAGATTAATATTTATCATTTCCCTTGTCTTCATGTGTCTTGACATTAGGATCATCATAGTACTCCTGTAATACTATTGATGTGCCTAAAAGGGGGTTTAAGCATATGCAAATGAACCAATTTACAACCCCTAAAGGATAAGATCAAAATCGGTTCAAAGTGAGACAAAATTGCGTGAACCATAATTGATGGAATATGATTCGAATGATAAAAATCAATGAGATTAAATCACAAGGATGATAATTCTCAATTGAATCACGTAATCAACTTAAGTTTCAAAAGGATTCCAATTAAAACATCAACAATAAAACCATGACCCCTCCTCATAATAAGGCCCTTCCATGTAAAACCATGTATAGTGAAATTGATTACAATCATAAGTGACAAAAACCAATCATTGATATATAACGACAAAAGAGGATACAATTGACGCCAAAATCAGATCAAAGAACCAACCTAATCAACCTTAGATATGACTCACTAGAGATGAAAAGGAAAACACAACGTAGGCAATTGATATTACTCACAATTCTTTATGTTGCAACTCGCCACAATTCAAATTTTTTGATTAAAATTGATAAGAGCCAATGAAGTTAGGAAGAACCCTAATCTGCACACAAAAAAAAAAGTGTTTGATGCAAATTTCAACTCTATCCTCAAAACCCTGCTTAAGCAAGTATTTATACTTGCTCCCATTAGGGTTAAAATGTCTACAAAATTACAACTGTGCTACTTTAGGGTGGTCGGTCCTAAAAGCAACAATTACAACCAAATAAAAGTGTCCCAAAAACTTATAATATAAATGATTCCAAGTAAATAACAAACGAATAAAAAATAGTCTTCAAGATGCCGAGTCTTTATGGTCACTAGATATGAGTCTTGATGAGGCTCTCAAACCACTCAAAAGTGTAGGTAATTTAGCACTCAATAGGATTGATAAATGTACTTGTCGAAATGCACAACAATTATATAATGAGAATGAAGAAATTAAGTTAACATCCTTAGGATTAAGTTGCTCATGAAAGATTCTTAAAACCAAGTTTTGTAAGCCCTTAGCTTGGGCCTTAGTGATAGATCCTATGGGAATTTGAATCCTATCATCTCCTCGGGCCTCAGGAAGATTTGCCCTCAAATTTGATAGATCTTCATGCAAGTCATCTGGTAAATATGGTGACAAATCTGCAACATTAAAGGTTATGGATACACCATACTCCCCCAGTAACTCTATCTAGTAGGCATTGTTGTTGATGCGTTTTATAACTCTGAACGATCCATTTGATCTAAGAGATAGCTACTGTGACATCTTATGTGGAAACCTGTCCCTGTTAAGATTAATCCAGACTAAGTCACTTGGATTATAAATGTGGTTTTTCCTATGTCTATTTCCTTGAATTTTTTGCTGTTCTTGAGTCTTTTGAAAGCGTTCAGCTATTTTATCATGAAGTTGCTGGATTTGCTTGGCTCGTTCCACTCTACAAAGACTCTCTTCCTTTGTTGCTGGTCTTGCTATAAAATCCAATGGAATAGAAGGATTATAGCCATACATAACTTCAAAGGGAGACTTACTGGTTGAACTATGAGTGGACCTATTGTAAGTGAACTCAATAATAGGAAGACACAAGTCCTAATTAGTAAGATTCTTGCCAACGGTTGCTCTGAGTAAGTTGCCAAGTGTACGGTTGACAACCTCTATCTAGCCATCAGTCTGTGGATGGTAGGAGGTACTATACATAAGCTTAGTACCTAGTCTTCTCCATAGTGTCCTCCAAAAGAAACTAAGAAACTTAGTGTCTCTATCTGACACTATGTTGTGTGGAACTCCATGCAATTTGACAATTTCCTGCACAAAAATGTTAGCAATAAAAAAGGCAATATCTGTTTTGTGACAGGGCACAAAATGAGATATTGTGCTGAATCTGTCAACAACCACTATGATAGAATCCTTTCCTCTTTACGTCCTAGGCAACCCCAACACAAAATCCATACTGATATCAGTACAGTGTTTGGCAAGTATTGGTAAAGGAATATATTCACCCTATATGCCTTTCTTTCCTTTAGCTCTCTTGCAAACGACACATATTTCTAACACCCTATGGATGTCCTTTATTATACCCTTCTAATAGAAATTCTCTCTCAACATAGCTAGGGTCCTCTTTTCACCGAAATGTCCAGACAATCCACCTGCATGTGCTTCCCTCACTAATAGTTCCCTTATAGATCCAAAAGGTATACATAACTTCCCAGGTTTATATAAAAACTGATGGGAAAATTTTTGGCACCGTTGATATTTTCAGAACCCGATTTGGATGATGATCTAAATCACTCATATTTCACTTTATGTCTTTTATTCTAATAAATATTTGAGAAATAATCTTACAGGTACAATAATAATTCTCCATGGGATGTCAATATGTCCTACAACAGTTAATAGACACATAACATTTTCAGATTGACAATCAAAGACCCGCTGTGATTGTTTTCCATTCCGAGGCATTGGTTCATGAAGACTTATGATATTTTGTACTTTGTAATTATTTTATGAACTATTTTTTAGTTGTATTTTCTTTTGGGACACTTTCATTTCATTGTAATTTTCATTTAGGACTAGCCACCTTAAAAGTGGCAAACTTGTAATTTTGACAATTTTCTAACCCTAGGAGTAACAAGTATAAATACTTGCTTAGAATAGGGTTTGAGGAGGCATTTTGCAGAATAGAAACAAACACTTCATGTGTGGGAATTAGGGTTCATCCTAGTTCAAAACCTCTTATCAATTCCAACCTAAGAATTGGAATTGTGGCGAGTGCGACAAGGAGAAATTGTGAGTCATATCGATTTCTTTCTTTGTTGTTTTTCATTTATTCTCTAGTGAGTCATATCTAGGGTGGATTTGAAGTTTCTTGGACTTATTTGTGAGTGTAATTCGTGAACAATTGTCATGTTAAGATTGATTGTTCTTTTAGTACTTGAACTATACATCATTTTAGTGTTGGCGTGCATTGGAATTGAAGGAAGAGTGGAAATCATGGTTTTGATGCTTCCATTTTGATCTGATTTTCACATGGTTCTCAATCAATTTTGTTGTCATTTGGTGAAGATTACAAATAGGGATTGTAATTATATCATTTGATCTTTGGTTTTCCAACCAATCTCCAAAGGTGTTTACGTGAATTGTCATATAAGTGGACCGGTTTGTATGTGATTTGTGAATTGTTTTTCTTGATTCATTTGATTGTGCTTGAACTTGATTTTGAGCACATCAAAAACCCCTTAATCATGCAATAACCTTCATACATCTTGCCTCCAGAACATTTTTCCATAATGACTCTAAACTCATCATCATGCACATATTGCTCCTTTAACAATTTAGAACCCAGCAGTTTTGACTGAAGAGAAGTGATAAGTACATTCCTATGTGATAAAGTATCAGCAACAATATTCTGATTACCCTTCTTGTACTTTATCACATATACAAAAATTTCTAAAAACTCCACCCACTTAGCTTGTCGCTTAGACAGATTTTGTGAACCCTTGAAATGCTTCAGTGACTCATGATCTATATAGATAATAAATTCTCTCGTGAGAAGATAATGCTGCCACGCCGTTAGAGCCTTCACTAAGGAATAAAATTCCTTATCGTAAATAGAATAGTTTAAAGTTGCTTCACACAACTTTTCACTAAAATATGCTATGGGTCTCTTTTCCTACATTAATACAGTATCGATCCCTATCCTAGAAGCATAACATTCTAGCTCAAAAACTTTGTCAAAGTCAGGTAAAGCCAATAATGGAGAACAAGTGAGTTTTTCTTTTACCTCTCCTAAACTCCTTTAAGCCCTTTCACTCCAGACAAAAAGAACATTTTTCTTAGTCAGTTCTATGAGAGAACTGACAATGCTACTGAAATTATGGGCAAAGCGCCTATAAAAGGATGCTAGTCTATGGAAACTCTTTACCTTAGTGACTAAGGTGGGTGTTGGTCATTCTCTGATTGCCTTCACTTTCTCCTCATCCACGCTAGCACCTAAGCTAAATACAATAAAACCCAAAAATGTTACCTCAATTTGGTAAAAGGAACACTTTTGGAGATTTGCAAATAGCTATTGTGCCCTCAACACTGAAAATACTGCTTGAAGAAGCTCCACATGATGTTCTAGGTTTTTGTTGTATATCAGAATATCATAAAAATAAACAATAGAAAATTTACCTAGAAACTCCTTCAATACATGATTCATCACTCTTATAAATGTACAAGGAGCATTACTCAAGCCAAATGGCATAACCATCCACTCATATAGTCCATGGCATGTTTTAAAAGTGGTTTTCCATTCATCTTCCTCTCTCATCCGAATTTGGTGATACTTGCTTTTAAGATCCACCTTGGAGAAAACCTATAAACCATGCAACTCATCTAACATATCATCAAGTCTAAGAATGGGATACTTCTATTTGATGGTGATTTTGTTGATGGCCTTACTATCGATACACATTCTCCAAGTACCATCCTTCTTAGGAACAAGAAGGGTTGGAACAGCATAAAGACTGAGACTTTCCTTGATAAATCCCCGCTCAACTAACTCATCTACCTAGCGTTTCAATTCTCTAGCCTCTTCGGGTTTCATGCGATATGCTGGTCAATTAGGTAATACTGACCCTGGCACAAGGTCAATGGCATGCTCTATTCCTCTCAAAGGAGGTAAACTTGCTAGCAAATCATCAGTAAAAATATCATTATACTCATTTAATACCTGAGATACTGTAGAAGGTAGAGATTAATGTTCCTACACCCCTAGGGCATATCTCAACTGTAGCAGGTATACTGGAGTCTCTTCTACCATAACTCTCTCTAACTCACCATATCCCATCAACAATACCTTCTTTTCCCTAGAAGTATTTATCTACACTGGAACCCTTTTTACCTCAGATGGCCTACCGATCTATTGCTGAACCTTTTGAACTTCTGAAGGCAACATTGGATTCAGAATAATGCGTTTTCCTTCCTTCTAGAGTACATAAGTATTCTGAAGCCATCATGTAAGACCCTCATGTTATATAATAAAGGCTTGCCAAGCAATATATAAGATGCAGACATAGGTGGAATGTTACACTCAATTTCATCACAATATTTATCCCCTACACTGAATGATACCCTAGCTCTTTGGGTCACATGTAAACTCCCTTACTCACTAAAACAATGCAATTTATACGGTTTAGGATGTGGAGTAGTGGCAAGTTTTAGTTTTGATACTAACGATGCTACTACCACATTGGTACAACTACCACCATCAACTATAAGGACACATAAATTTCCTTGTACCCTACAAGAAGTATAGAACAAATTTTCCATTTGTTCATCATCCTTAGTAGTAAAAGTAGTCAATGTCCAGCGCAATACATTAGTAGAATGAAACATTTCACTAGACATGATTGTGTTTAAATCCAACAACACAATAATTATCCTCACACTTCCAATGTTCAGTATACAACCAAGCCACAAATGAAGTACACAATCACTTCTAAGTAGTTAAGAATTAAATTCAACTATAAGTTTTTAAGTAAGCAGTTCAATTACTTTCACACTTTAATTACTTGTTTGAATTCAAATTCTACTACTTAACTTTCCTTTTTTTTTTGTTTTGCCTTGGCTTCTCACTACTTAACTTCACAATGGGCAGCAGTTAAACACAGTCACAAATGCACAACTCACCACCACACAACTCCCCTTTTCGCTTACGATTCTACATTGTTCACGCCACCAACAACAAGTATCTATACAACACACACAACAATCAGCTACATACACCTTTCACTAAATTTACAAAAAACACAACTCTACACACACACCTCTTCAAGCCACGGTACACTTTCCCCACTTCCACATAACTATCAAATCGTAACTTCAACAATAAAGGCAGCTCAACTTTCAAATTCAAAATGAGTTCAATAAGTGCAAGATTCCACAAATGGTAACGTGCTATTTCATATTCAAATGACACATAATTAAACAATCACTTAATGTGTGTTTTGAAATTCAAATTGCTTCTTAACCTACACCTCAATTTTGAAAATTCAAATTTGAAAATCACAACTATTACTCCTCACTTCCAAAAATACACAAGACAATTTACACTTCTTCAATTGACCACAAAGGATCAACACTCTTACTCTTCACAGTCCACTTCCAAGACACTACACACTCATGGCAAATTATCAAAGAAGCCAAGAATGTTACTGATGGGAAAATTTCTGACAATGTCAAACTCTTCAGAACCCAATTTGGATGATTATCCAAATTGCTCATATTTTACCTTTTTTCTTTATTTCTAATTAAATTTGAGAATAATCTTACAGGTACAATTATAATTCTCCATGGGATGCCAAAATGTCCTACAACTTCAGTTGGACACCGAACATTTTTCAGGATAACAATCAAAGACCCGCTGCGATTGTTCGCTATTCTGAGGCATTAGATCATGAAGACTTATGTTATTTTATATCGTGTAATTGTTTATTGAACTATTTTGGTTGTATTTTGGTTTTGGGACACTTTTATTTCCTTGTAATTTTCATTTAGGGATAGCCACCTTAAAAGTGGCAAACTTGTAATTTTGAGCACTTTTTAACCCTAGAAGTAGCACGTATAAATACTTGCTTAAGAGAGGGTTTGAGGAGGGTTAATTTTGCAGAACAAACACTTCACATTTTGTGAGAGGGCTTAGGGTTTTCCTAATTCCAAATTCTCTTATCAATTTCAATCCCAAGAAGTTGAAATTGTGGCGAGTGCAACAAGGAGAAATCGTGAGTAATATCGATTCATCTTTGTTATTGTTCATTTCTTCTCTAGTGAGTCATATCTAGGGTTGATTTGGATGTTCTTGGACTTGTTTTAATTCCAAATTCGTGATCAATAGCTTGTTATAGGATTGATTATGTTGATATATGATAACATTCTCTTTATTGTGGTGTGAATTGGATAGTTGAAGGAAGGGTTGGAATTTGCGGTTTGACCCATTTGATTTCTTGATTTGATTCACGTGTTTTCAATTCTAATTATTATTATTTGATGAAGATTACTTGTTTGGATTGATAATAGCAATTAAAGCTCTTTGGATTTCATTCCATTACCTTAGGATTTCCGCATTTACCTATTCAAGTGAACTGGTTTTGTGTTTTTTGAATTAAGGTGTTTTCCTTGATTCTTTTGATTGTGCTTAAGCTTGGAATTTAGGCACATCAGTTACAAGTCTCCATGTCTACAACAACTACCAAAAAGGATATCACTTCAACAACATAATTGAAATAACTCAATTCGACTTCACAATTCGGATCAAGGTGCTAATTCAACATCCCCTAATTTCCGAATTCCAATTGCAACAATCCCTCCTCTTAATCCACAAGCTCTAATACCAAATTATGATGTACCTAAAACCAAGTTTAAGCACATATAAAACCAATTTGAAAGACAAACATACAATGTCAATCAAACTAGCTTCCAATCATGTGAACTTCTTCTACTAATAAACTGATTCCACTAACAAAGATGTGATCAATATTGAATATCCAAATGTGATTATCTCTGATATCAAATTATGATGTGCCTAAAAGGGGTTTAAGCACATGCAAATGAACCAATTTATAACCCCTAAAGGACAAGATCAAAATCGGTTCAAAGTGAGACAAAATTATGTGAACCCTAATTGATGGAATATGATTCGAATGATAAAAATCAATGAGATTAAATCACAAAGATGATAATTCTCAATTGAATCACATAATCAACTCAGGTTCCAAGAGAATTCCAATCAAAACATCTACAGTAAAACCGTGACCCCTCCTCACAACAAGGCCCTTCCATGCAAAACCATGTATAGTGAAATTGATTGCAATAACAAGTGACAAAAACCAATCAATGATATATAATGATAAAAGATGATGCAATTGATGCCAAATTCAGATCAAGGAACCAATCTAATCAACATTAGATATGACTCACTAGTGATGAAAAGGAAAAAACAACATTGGGAATTGATATTACTCACAATTCTCTATGTTGCAACTAGCTAAAATTCCATTTTTTTGATTGAAATTGATAAGAGCCAATGAAGTTAGGAAGAACCCTAATCTCCACACAAAAAAGTGTTTGCTGCAAATTTCAACTTTATCCTCCTCAAAATCTTACTTAAGCAAGTATTTATAATTGCTCCCTTTAGGGTAACTGGTCCTAAAAGCAACAATTACAACCAAATAAAAGTGTCCCAAAAACTTACAATATAAATGGTTCTAAGTAAATAACAAACAAATAAAAAATAGTCTTCAAGATGCCAAGTCTTCAAGGTCACTAGATTTGAGTCTTGATGAGGTTCCCGACCCACTCAAAAGTATAGGTAATTTAGTACTCTGTAAGATTGATAAATGTACTTATCGGAATGCACAACAATTATATAATGAGAATGAAGAAATTAAGTTAGCATCCTCAAGATTAGGTTGCTCATGAAGGATTCTCAAGTCCAAGTTTTGTAGGCCCTTAGCTCGGGCCCTAGTGATAGTCCCTATGGGAATCTAATTCCTATAAACTATTGATAAATCTGTAGGCTCAACTGTTTCTTCTTGACCATCCTCACTATTTCCTTAAATGACAATCATGACTCTTTTGTTGGGACACTGAGTAGCCATGTGTCTAAAACCCATGCATTTGAAGCACTTTACTTAACACATCATTCCACTAGTTGTCTCTAGCACTGTCTGCTTGAAATCAGCTCCAATAACCTCTTTTCCTTTTCCTGAAATTTTCCTCTCTCCATCAGTATTAGAGGTATTCTTGTCTACAGTCTTATTTGGTCCCCCTATTCCTTTTTGTTCTCCCATCTAACCATCTGACCCATGAGATTTGGTAGAAGTTCCATACCTGTTGCTCGCTACTTGAAAAAGGTTGGATCGCCTCTGTCTCTCCACTTTCAGAGCTAGTTGGATAGCCTCATTAAGTGTGTTATACCTCTAGAGCTCTACGTTGTTGGCAATTTCATACTTTAAACCCAACACAAATTGTACTAGGGTTTGTTTAGGAGGTTCAACTGATCTACATTTAATCATTAAGGTCTCGAACTCCTACACATACTCATCAATTGTTTTGCCTTCCTGCCTCAGTGTTTAGAGACGCATAAATAGCTCTTGCTTGTAATGCTTAGGTATAAACCTTTTTCTCAATACCCATTTCATTTTCCGCTAGGTATGTATATCAGCCTCACCATCTCTACGCCTACTAATCACAAGATTTTTCCGTCATAAGGCGGCATAGCCTATGAATTCCATCATTGCAAGATAAACCCGAGTGTGATCATCAATCTCATAGCACTTGAACAAGCCCTCATCCTTATCCTCCTAATCTAAATAATCATCTGTAGAAGCCTTACCATCAAATGAAGGCATCTACAATTTCACATACTCTAATCCTCGAGGTAGTTTGAACTCCTGGTTTGGGTAAGGTTCATTCTCAAAATTATCATCTCTTCTACGGTTCACTGCACCACTAAAGTCACACATACACCATGGCTTCACACAACTCCCACAGTTCACTTAACACAACCTCAAACCATAACAATCACTCTACGGTATACACACACGCACACTCACGGTGCAACACCGCTCAAACCTCAACACACACTCTACGGCACCACTCACTTTACACACCTATGGTGTACTTCACATTTACGGCAACAAAAGACGAATGGAAGTAAATATGGATACAAACTCCAAATGGTAAGCAATTGATTCCAACTAGTCAAAGTTCATTTAAAATGATCAATACACAATAACTCCCACACATAATGATTGATTTTGAAATTAAAAAATGTTTCCTAATTCTCCACACAAGTTGAGCAAATCTGAAAATGAACATTCCAATTCTGAAATTTCAAGGAAACAACAAAGCACCAATTAACACTACTTCAACTTATGAAATTCCAAATTATGGAATCCAAATCCAAAGAACTTCCCCTTCTTCCACACATAATCAACTCATGGCAATGGATGCAATCTAATTTCTACACTTCACAAGACTTCAATTAGAAATCAGGCAAGCAATCAAATAAAAGAGGAACAATTTAACACAAGACTTCAAGTTTCACTTCACACAATTCAATTTCGAAATGTAGGATCAAGAACCTTAAATCCCAATTTGTGAATCACGAAAATTTTCCTTCTCTAAACCTTTCTTTGATACCAAATTATGATGTACTATAATTGGATTCCAAAACCAATCAAATAAAAGAACAATTCAATTTCAACTCCCACAATTGACGTGAAACTAAGCAATATAAAGAACCCTAATTTGGCGTAAATAAGAACAAATAATCAATCTCAATTACACACTAGATATGACACACTAGTAATAATTAGAAGCAACTCAAGAAATATTGATATAACTCACAATAATTCCTTAAGCCCACTCACCACAATTTCAACAATGAAATTGATAAGAGTAAAGGTTGCATGAGGAAGAGCTCTCCACGATAAGAAATGGTAGATTTCTAATATTAAAAAATTCCCATACAAACCCTACTTTATAAGTATTTATACTTGTTCTAAATAAGGAAAATTTAACAAAAGAAAATATAAGTAAAAATAACATATATGGCTGGTTTCTAATCAAAAGAAAAATAAAAATAAAACCCTCATTTGTGGCCGATTTCTTTCACCTCCATAGAGCAATATAGGACTGGTTCTTCTTTGATTTATGTAAGTCCATGAATAACCCACGAACCGAGCATTAGTTTATTTATTCGCTGTCTTGTAAAAACCGATAGATGTACTTGATAAAATGCAAAACAAATTTATAAAGTAAATAAAGACATTAGGTTAATGACTTCGGGTTCTGTTCAATAATAGGTCAAGTTGTTGACATAGTTTGATTCCCATCAATCTATATCCTCCTATTACTTATTCCTTACATAGATACTTCATAACTATTATAAAATACTTATTGATTCCTACAATTATAATAGTATTTTGTTTAATTTTCTTATATTTTGGATGGATATTATACTTAATTATTCTTTATTTTGATTTTAGAGTTTTGAAATTTAATTTTTAATGAAATAGAAGAAATATATGAAATTTAGAGCAAAAATATCAAAGCGACAAGATTGGAAAGTATGACATGAAGTATTGCACGACTGTATCTAAGGCCATGTTGAACAAAGTAAGAATAGAGATCAATAGAGCAGCCATGCATGAGGCCATGCAGAGTTACATGGCTAAGTATGCGCTTGTGTTAGAGAGCATGTTGAAGGCAATTTTTAGAGATTTTCAAGACAAAAGGGTACATGGGCATTAACATGACCATGCCATACCCGTCTTTCCAAATTATTTTTTCAAGCTCAATTTCTCTTTCCTTAACTGTTGTTCATCCTAAAAATTTGCTTTCTGTTTGCTAGAAGTTAAGTTTCCTATTTCCTAGAGAAATCATTTCTATCTATCGAAGCGATATTTCCTCATTTATGAAGATTTTGATTTTATGATAAGAAATCATAACTTTCCTATATAGGAAGAGTTTGATTAATATAAAAGGGGTACAAAGTTTCAACTAAAGCGATACGTAGAGAAATTTAAAAAATAATAATAGTGTAGTTATAGATTTTATTGTTATTTTTGTTTTACTAATATTCTTCTTTAGGCACTATTTTTACATTTTTGTTTTTAATTTCAATATTTTGCTAGCTTAAGTTTCTTTTGTACTAAGGTATAATGAACCATAGAATGAACATGTGACTTTCTGGTTTATCATTTAATGCAATTATTATTATTCTTGTGATCTAATTATGTCTTCTTTATTATTTTCAAATTAATATTGCAAGTGTATTAATTTGATATTTGATTTCCTATATAGAGATTGAGAGATCCTATATTAGAATAGATTTAGCATAATTGGAAGGAATTGCACATAATCTTAGGGATAGTGATGGGTGTCGAATCCAACAAAAATAAAAACCTACTCCTAGACAATTATATGATTTGTGTATAGTAGTGAGTAGGGTCGTATCCATAGGGATTGGTTAAATATATTTCTATTAAAAAGAGAATAGAAAGGAAAAGAAGAATGGGGGGTTTTGTTTGTGAATCAAAATAATATTGAAATCAGATAATAAAATCGAATATTGATAAAATTCTAGCCAAAGGAATCAAGATAGTTTAATTCTAGGAATTGATCATCGATGCAAATATTTCCTATCCTTTATCCAAGAAAAACTGGTTATGGTTATTAACAAGCTCTAATAACCTATCCCTCCTTACTTTCTTGATAATCAAAACACGCTCTTTGATTATTTCTCTTATTGATTAGACAACCCTAAACAAGCTCTTAGGATTTAATCTATCAATAGCATTGAAAACAAGAGAGACTACCAATTCATGCCAATAGATTATAAGATAACCTATTTAAACAAGATCATATATCTCCATAACATGAATTCGACTATCTATTTTATAATCAAACATGTTATCGTGTCACCAAAACTAGAACTATCAAACAATTACAGATTTGACGTACTAATTGACAGTATATTATCTTGCTAATTGAGTAGAAGAGCTCTAATTTATACCAATCAACAAAGATAACATTGACAAAACTTCTAGAAGATATATAAATATCCGAAAAACAAATAGTAGAATAAAAGTAATTCAATTAGATCTCACAATCCGTGAAGAATTAAACTTCAATGATCCTTTGGCTAGAAAATTTGCTTAGCTACACATGTTCATCCTCAAAACAAAAGTTAAAAGTGAAAACATGAAAAAGTCTTTGTTGCCGGTTTCCCTTGCTCTGTCTCTCCTTCTTCCTTCCTCCAAAAACTGATCCTTTCTCCTCTATGGCTGGTTCTATTTATATTGTTAAGGGAATGGCAGAGGATCTTTAGCTAGCAAGATACGAATATATCTTTCCTTTTTCAAGTAAATCTCGAGAAGGGAATAATCGTCCGCCTGGCACGCCCACCAACACGGCCAGATTTAGAACCGTGCCTTCCTCTGTTGATAATTCACATATCATCATCCGTGTTCAGTGTGTGCCATGGCTTCAATCACGGCCAGATCTCAAGGCGTGCCTTCCTCTGTTGATTCTTCAAGACCGATACACGGCCGTGTACTTCAACCGTGTATCTTTCTATTGATTCCAAACCAAGTACACGGCCGTGTACTTCAAATACACGCCCATGTACTTTCCTCCTGTGGTGTAAATCCTTGTCTTTGATCCAAATTGTAGATGACTTCACTAAATCACTTGAATTAGCACTCTTGACTCCATTAAACCTGATTTATCACCATAATAAAGTTAAGTACCATTTCCTTATGATTTCTATAAAATCAATAATAAATTAACACAATTCATACTATAAAGATTGAGTATAAAATGGCTCTATCAAATTCCCCCACACTTAAACTCTTGCTTGTCCTCAAGCAATTGAATCAAATCAATTGAGAAATCCGTCATAGATTATACGAAATTTCTTTTCATCATTTCAAGCATCTATTCATTTATAATTCATGACTTGTAATTTTAATGTCTACTGCTCCAACCAAACTGGTTTCCTGTGATTAAATTACCATAGACAAAATTTAATAGCTAATCTAAACAAAAACAAAATTTAATCCTTATGTTTAGCAAAAGAACTTTTATTCCAAAAGTAAATACTTAATCCAATAAGGAAAAACACCCAATTAAACTTAATTGAATATTAGCAAGTATATAATCTTTGCAACTCAAAGTAAAAGCATATAATATCTACTCTTTCCCTAGATTTTCTCCCTTTTTATTATAAGTCTTATTTCATTCAATGAATTTTTACATTCATGTTTTTTTGATTTAATCAAGCATCTATTTTGATGGGTTTTTGCCCGCTTCTTTTCATGAACTTTTGCCTTTTCTGCCCTTATCGTTATAGTGAGTTCATTGAGTCGGCAACATTCCGAGCTCGTCACTCAAGTGACCGGGTTTTAAGATACCCCTACGGACTCTTCCTCACTCTAACATTCAAGTTCGAATACTCTTAACTCAATTATTTGAATCATTGGAGTAATAGCTATGCTTGATTCTTTTTTTTTTTTTTCAATTATTGCTAGAGTAATAATAGTTATCCGGTTTAAAGGGTTACTAAGGAAAAAGTTTCTTCAACATCTTTCACTAAGTGTTATCATTGTTTCAAAAACAACTTCAAAGTGTATACAGTAACTAATATAACCTAGAAGTAGACTTGTTTATTTTTCACTTAAGAACTAGACTTAATCTTAAACTTCCAATTCTAAGGCTAAATACAAGGTAAATTTGTTTCTTAAAGATTTCACTACTTAATTTTAACTAAGTATTCTAATCATAGCTGTAGGTAAGTAAAACACTTGAACAAGTAAATTTCACATTTTGTAGATGCTTATTACAACATTTAGTACAATCTCCAGATTTCATGAAAATTTTTGAAAACTTTGGCTTAAAATTGCTTAAGGACAAACATTCAAAGTATGAGTCAATTCTCTATCATCTATATTTATTATCCTCTCCCCCACACTTAGTTTGAATAGTGTCCGCACTGTTCCTAATTCAGCACAATTAAAGAGGAATTAACAACATAAGGAACATTAGAGAATAAGAGCAAAGGAATACTGGTATAAAGTGTAGAGTAATTGGAGTTCTGCCCTTAGGCACTAGAGAGTGTCATCTGATGATATATACCCTTGCTGCAGCCATTAACTTGTAGTAAAACATCTTCTAGAACTCCCTCAGGATAAACATTGGACCTGTCAGCAAGTTGAACAATAACAACTGTTTCCTTCAAGGGACCAACATTCAAACATTGATAAACAGACAAAGGCATGACATTGATCGAAGCTCCTAGATCACACATGGCTTTAGCGATTCCAAGATTACCTATTTTGCAAGGAATAGTAAACATACCTAGGTCCTTACATTTAGGAGGAAGCTTTTTCTGAATAATAGCTGAAACATTCTCACTCACACAACATACCTAGGTCCTTACATTTAGGAGGAAGCTTTTTCTGAATAATAGCTGAAACATTCTCACTCACACTAATCTTTTCATTACCTTTCAGCTTCCTTTTGTTAGTGCAAAATTCTTTGAGAAGTTTAGCATAGCGAGGTATTTGCTTAATTGCATCAAGCAAATGAATATTTACCTCAACTTTTCGAAAAGTTTCAAGAATCTCTTTTTCTTCAGCTTCATTCTTGGATTTCGCTAATCTAGAAGGGAAAGGGAGTGCTGTTAACATGACCTTTGGTGGCTCAACTAGAGACCTTCTAATCTGGTTGTCCTGCTGGCTTAGAGTCGAAATCTCTTTCTTAGTCTCTTCCTCAAGATTAGATGGGTATCCTTTCTTATTTGATCCCTGCAATTCTATTCCACTTCTCAAGGTAATTGCATTAACGCTTTGCTTCGGATTTGTGATAGTTTGAGAGGGTAACTTACTTTGAGTTTCTAACCTGTTTACAGAAGAAGCAAGTTAGCTTACCTGATTCTCCAAGTTTTGAATGCTCTGCTTTGTTTCCTCCTGAAATTGTTTTGTATTAACAGCAAGAGATTTAACAATTTCCTCAAGAGACATACCTGAGGTGGAAGGAGCTTGGGGTACATGGTTTGATGGCTTAGGCTGGAATTGTTGGAAATTTTGTGGGTTATTGCCATATCTGAAGTTTGGATGATCCCTCCATCTAGGATTTGATCACTCGTGAAATGTATAAGTGAAACCGCTAGCAAGTATACTAGGTCGCAATCAAGTAATATATGATGAGTAGAGTATCGTTCCCTCGAGGACTAATAAGATTACAAAACCTATAATAACTTATACTGATATTTAGGTAATTCAAACATGAATCTTTTATATATTTAACTAAAGAGATTAAATTAAGTTCTATGCTAATGAGAATTATAAGATTCTTATAAATACTTCTAATTGAACAGTAGGAATTTAGAATTCACCCTAGTCATGCTAATCAAACTACCGTTAAGTTATTGAAATCAACTTATATGTGGTTATTCACGTGAGTTAAACATTTTAAACCTTAAATCAATTAGTCCACTTTCGTATCTCTAATTAACAGAGGATTCTAATATACTCTCATACATTTTTCAATGCTATGATCGCCCTATGCCCTAATACAATTATCCCTAATCTCTTAGTGAATAATTAATTAGAACATAGCTTTAATCTCTCTATGAACCCTAATTAAACCAATTAACGCCGCTTTCCCATTGACTCATTAGTCTAATTAAGAATTCCTAACAAATCCTATCTCCACTTTCATATTGATTGGATTTTTAACAATCTAATCTTATCACAATTAAATTGAAATTATAGGAATTCACAACATGAATACTCCACATATATGTCAATCTCATAACCAAACTACACTGATCATTTTAGCAAACTAGGGCTTCATCCACTATTCCCACAAACGAAATTAGCCAGCCATACAATAGACAACAACAAGACAAAATTCAATGAAAAATGTTAAAGAATCCATTAAAGACATAAAAACCAATTCACAGAAATGCAAAATATGATTAGGATAAGAAGTCACTAATATGTAGCAAATCTGGAAATAAGATCCTCAAACAACTCTTCAGAGATTTCTGACTTGATCTCAATTGATGGAAGTACAATTGAATTCAATCTTCAATTCCCTTGTAAAAAACTAAAGTTTCTCAAAACAAAGTTCTCAAATCTAAAATTGTTCCCTCTCTCCGGTCGTTCTTCTCTTTTCTTTTCTTTCCCCTGCTTTTATGCTCTGTAGAAATGTACAAATTGCACAAGAATATGAAAAGTCAGTAGTCCACCACATGAGGCACGGTCGTGTGTAATGTGGTGGTTAATGCCACCACATAAACCACGGCCGTGGGATAACTCCATAAGCGTCTCGGCATTTTCTTCTTTCCTTCTTCTTTTAGGCACGACCGTGTCTTAGGGGGTAAACACACCCACCACATGAAGCACGGCCGTGGGCTATCCCCTTAAGCCTCTCGTCCTTTGTTTTTCTTTAATAATTGTGGAAAGGAAAAACACTACATAAGGCACGGCCGTGTTTCATCCCTTGCTTGTGATTTTCTTCATGTTTTGCATCATGTACATCTTCATGTCCATTAATCCCTAAGATATTAACATAAATGCAATTTAAGTAACTTTTTATTGGAAATTTCTAATAATTGACAATAATATATATACCAATCACAAGATACAACATGATAAAATATGCCTTTATCAACTGATTATAAGTATTCGAGTAGGGATCATATTTCCTCTACGGCTGTCCTGGGAATCCTCCTATAGCATTGACATGCTCATGATTGTCATCTTGCAATGTGGGGCACATGTTAGTAGGATTATTAGGGGCAGCACAAATTCCACAAGCCTTCACCTACTGTGTATTTCTGAGGGCTATCTGCTGTACAAGGGAGGTTAGGTTAGAAATTTGATGTTCAAGGTTAGAAACACTTACTTCATTTACCTTCCTTGAAGATGAATCATGCCTATACCCAAATTGTTGCGAATTAGCAGCGATAATGGAGATCAATTCCCCAGCTTGACCAGGGGTTTTATTCACTATGACGCCTCCACTAGCAGCATCCATCATCTTCCTCTCCATTGGAAGCAGGCCTTCATAGAAGTATTGAATGAGAAGTTGTTCAGATATCCCATGTTGTGAACAGCTTTCACAAAGTTGCTTGAACCTCTCCCAATACTCATGAAGAGTCTCGGTGTCCATCTGTTTGATACCACAAATTTCTCTTATTATACCAGCGGCTCTAGATGCAGGGAAAAATTTGTCCAAGAAGAGCCTCACCATATCTGCCCAAGTGGTTATAAAACCTGGAGGCAAATAAAACAACCAATCTTTAGCTCTAGTACTTAAAGAAAATGGAAAAGCACGTAACTTGATTTAATCGTCGGTCATTCCTTGCGGCCTCATACTAGAACACACTATATGAAACTCTTTCAAATGTTTGTGAGGATCTTCATTCTCAAGACCATGAAAGGTGGGTAGCAGATGTATCAACGTAGATTTCAACTCAAATTCAACATCCAATTCAGGATAGTGAATACAAAGTGGTTGTTGATTCACATCCGGTGCAGCCAATTCTCTTAATGTTCTTTCAGGATTTGCCATATCGTCTTCTTTTTCGGAATTAATGGATGAATCAGACAAATCTGATGCCAAGTTCAGTCCAGGGGATGAAGATGATACGGTTTCTTTTTGACGCAGCCTAGCTTCTCTTCGCTGTCTCTTAAAAGTCTTCTCAATCTCTAGATTATAAGTGAGTTCACCTGTATGAGAAGAACGAGTCATACAAGAATAGAAATAAATTTGACACCAATCCCCGGCAACGGCGCCAAAATTTGATGGGTGTCGAATCCAACAAAAATAAAAACCTACTCCTAGACAATTATATGATTTGTGTATAGTAGTGAGTAGGGTCGTATCCATAGGGATTGGTTAAATATATTTCTATTAAAAAGAGAATAGAAAGGAAAAGAAGAATGGGGGGTTTTGTTTGTGAATCAAAATAATATTGAAATCAGATAATAAAATCGAATATTGATAAAAGTCTAGCCAAAGGAATCAAGATAGTTTAATTCTAGGAATTGATCATCGATGCAAATATTTCCTATCCTTTATCCAAGATAAACTGGTTATGGTTATTAACAAGCTCTAATAACCTATCCCTCCTTACTTTCTTGATAATCAAAACACGCTCTTTGATTATTTCTCTTATTGATTAGACAACCCTAAACAAGCTCTTAGGATTTAATCTATCAATAGCATTAAAAACAAGAGAGACTACCAATTCATGCCAATAGATTATAAGATAACCTATTTAAACAAGATCATATATCTCCATAACATGAATTTGACTATCTATTTTATAATCAAACATGTTATTGTGTCACCGAAACTAGAACTATCAAACAATTACGGATTTGACGTACTAATTGATAGTATATTATCTTGCTAATTGAGTAGAAGAGCTCTAATTCATACCAATCAACAAAGATAACATTGACAAAACTTCCAGAAGATATATAAATATCCGAAAAACAAAGAGTAGAATAAAAGTAATTCAATTAGATCTCACAATCCGTGAAGAATTAAACTTCAATGATCCTTTGGCTAGAAAATTTTCTTAGCTACACATGTTCATCCTCAAAACGAAAGTTAAAAGTGAAAACATGAAAAAGTCTTTGTTGCCGGTTTCCCTTGCTCTATCTCTCCTTCTTCCTTCCTCCAAAAACTGATCCTTTCTCCTCTAGGGTTGGTTCTATTTATATTGTTAAGGGAATGGCAGAGGATCTTTAGCTAGCAAGATATGAATATATCTTTCCTTTTTCAAGTAAATCTTGAGAAGGGAATAATCGTCCGCCTGGCACGCCCACCAACATGGCCAGATTTAGAACCGTGCCTTCCTCTGTTGATAATTCACATATCATCATCCGTTTTCAGTGTGTGCCACGGCTTCAACCACGGCCAGATCTCAAGCCGTGCCTTCCTCTGTTGATTCTTCAAGATAGATACATGGCTGTGTACTTTAACCGTATATCTTTCTATTGATTCCAAACCAAGTACATGGCCGTGTACTTCAAATATACGCCCATGTACTTTCCTCCGGCGATGTAAATCCTTGTCTTTGATCCAAATTGTAGATGACTTCTCTAAATCACTTGAATTAGCACTCTTGACTCCATTAAACCTGATTTATCACCATAATAAAATTAAGTACTATTTCCTTATGATTTCTATAAAATCAATAATAAATTAACACAATTCATGCTATAAAGATTGAGTATAAAATGGCTCTATCAGATAGGATGATTGAAATCTTCTAGATTAGGATCAAACTTAATAGTGGTACTTACAAAGCAAAGGTAACGCAATTCTAGGAATTTTAATTAAGAAGTTTCAACTAATCAACTTAGAATTAGGAATTAGCAGACCTAACTGAGCTAGTAGTCCAAACTAGGAATTCCCATGAAATCGAATAATAATTAGTTAATTATATTAGTAGTTCTAGGGGGGATTTAATATCCAAGTACACCTTTAATGATTATTGTTTTCATAAAATTTACTTATTATTTGTGCCATTCAATTTTTGTGATTAGATAATGTGAGAAAAGGTAATTATTAGTAATTTTAATCCTTGTAGGAATAAAGTTAATATTGTTATCCACTATACTAGAAATATCTATAGGTGCACTGATGTGCCTAAAAGGGCCAAAGCACATACAATCAACAAATAGTAGCAATTCCAATCAACAACCACTCCATAAGAAGGTTAAACCCTTAATTCCTTATGAATCCAAATGGTAAAACCGAGTAAGATGTGACACCAAATGGAGATATGCTTAAATGATTCAAGAAAATAACATAATCTAATAAAACTAACTCCAGAAGAGGCGTGAACACAATAACAATCAACAACACTTGGCTTGATCAACTCCTTCACAAATTAGTAAGTTGGAAACCAAAAGGATATATGGAACAATCAATTGTAAGATTATCAATGATGAATAAAGGAAATGAACTAAGATTCCAATTCAAATTGAAAAAAGTTTCAAATATGAAAATAGAAACCTAAATTCATGTGAACCAAAGGAAACAACAAATAGCACCTAGATATGTGATAGGAATCAAAATCTAATAAGACCTATCATTAGGGCAAGAACTAAAGGATTACGAATCTTGACGATGAGGGCCCATTTTGAGCAAATTGACCATGGAATTATTCGTTTACTAACCTTTTGTCTTATTCATGTATTATATATTCCAACAGGCACACTTATCAGGCTTTACAAGGCGATGAACAAACTCACTAAATCTCAGCTTGTGGGTTATCCATAGACCGACTTAAACCGGTAATGAGTAGGGGTAATGAATCCTATGGAAGAGCTAGCATCTTGAAGACTAATTTATATATATATTTGTTATTTACTTGGACTATTTATGTTGTAATCATTCTAGGACACTTTTATTTGGTTTTAATTGAGTTTTAGGACCGGCCATGCTAAAAGTGGCATAGTTGTAATTTTGTGCATTTTCTAACCCTAAAGGGAGTAAGTATAAATACTTTCTTAAAGTATGGTTTAAGGAGACCATTTTTTCATATTTGAACATACACTTTACATGAGTTAATTAGGGATCTTCCTAGTTCAATTTCTCTTATCAATTTCAATCCCACGAATTGGAATTGTGGCGAGTGCAACAAGGGGAAATTGTGAGTCATATCAATTTCTTATTGTTGTGTTTTCTTTTCATCTCTAGTGAGTCATATCAAGGGTTGGATTGAAGTCTTCTTGGTCAGATTTTTGATTGCTTTTGTAATCAAACCTTCATTGCATAATTGATTAGTTTTTAGCACTTGTTAATTCCATCAATTTGTACTTATTCTTGTGGCGTGGAGCTTCTTTGTTGTAAGGAGGATCATGGTTTGATTTGTGTATTGTTAATTGGATTTCTCTTGGAATTAAGTTGGTTAATTGATTCAATTGAGGATTAACATCTTTGTGGATTTCATTTCCTTGATTTTATCATTTGATTCATCATTCCTCAATTAGGGTTCACGTAATTTTTGACCCCTTTGAACCAGTTTGGTCGTGTGAATTGAAGTTGTTTCTTTGATTCATATGCATGTGCTTAGACCTTGGTTTTAGGCACATCATCTTTTGGTATCAAAGCATCATCATACTTGGATTCATTCTTGGTCACGTCCTTGTTGTGGGAATTGGTTCATAAATATTGAGGAATTGTGCATTTGTTGAACTAGTTTGATTGACATTGTCTAATTGTCTTTCAAATTGGTTTTGTATGTGCTTAATCTTGGTTTTGAGCATGATGGGTGTCGAATCCAACAAAAATAAAACCTACTCCTAGACAATTATATGATTTGCATATAGTGGTGAGTAGGGTCGAATCCACAGGGATTGGTAAAGATATTTCTATTCAAAGAGAACAATAAGAAAAAGGAAAAATGGGGGGTTTTGTTTGTGAATCAAATAAAGTAAAACAAGGTAAGAAAATCAGATATTGGTAAAAGCCTAGCCAAAGGAATCAAGATGGTTTAATTCTAGGAATTGATCATCGATGCAAATGTTATCTATTCTTGTTCTAGATAAATTGGTTATGGTTATTAACAAGCTCTAACAACCTATCTCTCCTTACTTCCTCGATAACCTCGGACAAGCGCTTTGAATTATTTCTCTTATTGATTAAACAACCCTTAGACAAGCGCTTGGGATTTAATCTATCAATAGCATTAAGATCTAGAGAGACCACCAATTCATGCCAGTAGATTATAAGATAATCTATTTAAACATGATCACACACCTCCATAACATGAATTCGATCATCTCTTTTATAACCAAACATGTTATTGCGTCACTAAGACTAGAACAATCAAACAATTACGGATTTGACGTGCTAGTTGACAATATATTAACTTGCTTAAGGTTCTCTCGAGATTTGCCATGTCGTCCTCTTTTTCAGAATCGAGGGATGAATCTGATAAGTCCGATACTAAGTTCGGTCCGGGGGACGATCTAGCTTCTTGTCGCAACCTCTTTAGAGTCTTCTCAATCTCTAGATTATAAGTTAGTTCACCTGTCTGAGAAGAACGAGTCATACAAGAATAGAAATAAATTTGACACCAATCCCCGGCAAAGGCGCCAAAATTTGATGGGTGTCGAATCCATAAAAAATAAAACGTACTCCTAGATAATTATATGATTTGCATATAGTGGTGAGTAGGGTCGAATCCACAGGGATTGGTAAAGATATTTCTATTCAAAGAGAACAATAAGAAAAAGGAAAAATGGGGGGTTTTGTTTGTGAATCAAATAAAGTAAAACAAGGTAAGAAAATCAGATATTGGTAAAAGCCTAGCCAAAGGAATCAAGATGGTTTAATTCTAGGAATTGATCATCGATGCAAATGTTCTCTATTCTTGTTCTAGATAAATTGGTTATGGTTATTAACAAGCTCTAACAACCTATCTCTCCTTACTTCCTCGATAACCTCGGACAAGCGCTTTGAATTATTTCTCTTATTGATTAAACAACCCTTAGACAAGCGCTTAGGATTTAATCTATCAATAGCATTAAGATCTAGAGAGACCACCAATTCATGCCAGTAGATTATAAGATAACCTATTTAAACATGATCACACACCTCCATAACATGAATTTGATCATCTCTTTTATAACCAAACATGTTATTGCGTCACTAAGACTAGAACAATAAAACAATTACGGATTTGACGTGCTAGTTGACAATATATTAACTTGCTAATTGAGTAGAAGAGCTCTATTCATACCAATCAACAAAGATAATAATGACAAAACGATCAGAAGATATATGAATATCCGAAAGCAAAGAATAGAATAAATACAAGTCAATTAGACCTCACAATTCGTGGAGAATTAAACATCTATGACCCTTTGGCTAGAAAAGTAGCTTAGCTACACATGTTCATCAATAAAACGAAAATAAAAGATAGAAACATAATGAACCCGGTTGCTTGCTCTGCCTCCAAGATGATCCAAGGTTCTTCAAGATCCAAAGATTCAAAAGTTCAAAAGTTGTTCTAACCCTTTAGGGTTGGCTCTATTTATACTATTAGATGGATAGCATGTGATCTTTTGCTAGCAAGATACGAAAATATCTTTCCTTTTCCAAGTAGATTTCGAGAAGTGAAGATTCGTCTGCCTGGCACGCCTCAACACACGGCCGTGGATCAAGCCGTGCCATCCTCTGTGCATATTCTTCAAGTCTTCATCCGCACTCAGTGTGAACCACGGTTAGACACACGGCTAGATTTCAAGCCGTGCCTTAATCTGTACATAATCTTCAAGTCTTCATCCGTGTCCAGTGTGTACTACGGTTACACCCACGGCTAGATTTCAAGTCGTGCCTTCATCTGGTTGATGTTCCACACTTTCTTCTCCTTGGTCCTGGCTTCCACCACGGCTTCAAGCACGGTTTCTCCCACGGGTTCCACCACGGCCGTGCCTTAAGCCGTGTCTCTCTCTGTTCAAAGTCCTCATTTTTGCCTTCTTGTCCAGTGTGTAACACGGTTTGAACATTGGCCGTGCCTCAAACCGTGCTTCCTCCGGTGGTGTAATTTCTTGTCTTGATCCAAGTTGTAGATGACTTCTCTAAAATACTTGAATTAGCATCCTTGACTCCATTTAACTTGATTTGTCACGATGATGGAATTAAAGTACCATTTCCTTATGATTTATATAAAATCAATAATAATTTAACACAATTTATACTATAAAGATTGAGTATAAAATGCCTCTATCAGAGCACATCATAATTTAGTATCAGATCTTGAGGTTTAAGAGGAGGGATTTGCAATTTTGAATTTCGGAAATTTAGGTTTCATGTTCTTACATATTCAATTCCAAAATTGGGGGTAAATTGAAATTGTTGTTGTGATTACTTGAAGTGGCGTGATTGTTTTGTTTGGGAAGTTGAACTTGCTGCTTGTTGGAGTGATTTTGAGTACTTGTTGAAACTTCTATGTTGTGGACTTCACTGTGAAGGAAGAGGAAAGGTAGTTCTTTTGAATGTAAATTTGGATGTGTGAAGTATCTCCAATTGTGTAGAAAGAAGAAGTGTGAACTTTACTTGTTTGTTTTTTTGAAAATAGTGGGTGTAATTGAGCAATTTCCATATTTGAGTTGTGTGGAATATTTTATTTGATTTTCAAAACAAACATTAAGATTGAAGGAGTTAATGTGTGTTTGTTTGAATTTGAAAGTTACTTCTTACCAATTGTGGAAGGGTTGCAATTAGTGAAGTTGTTTGATTTTCAAATTTGAATTGTTGCTATTTTGGTGTATAAGTTGTGGTTTGCTTTAGTGTTTGTAGTGGTGAGTAAGGGAATTGCCATTTGTGAATTTATGTTGTAAAAAGGAGTATTGAATTATTGGCGTTGTGTTTGTGTGTTGAGTAAGGGAATTGCCATTTGTGAATTTGTGGAATTATGTGGAGTAAGGTGCTGCACATTGAGGCTAAAGTGTGAGTGTGTAGTGCATGAATAGCAAACCGTAAAAGGGAAGAGTGGTGTTTCAATTATGAAGTGGAATTGTGTAGTGTGTGCATTTTCGGAAATTAGAGAAATCACAATTGTCATTTTCAGATTTGAAATTAGAATTGAAGTGTACATTAAGAAGTTAATTTGACATTTCAAAACACACATTAAGTCATAGTTAATTGTGTGTCATTTGAATTTGAAATAGCTTCTTACCCTTTGTGGAATATTGCAATTATTGAACTCATTTTGAATTTGAAATTTGAGTTGCCTTTGTTGTTGAAGTTGCAGTTTGATATTTGTGTGGAAGTGGGGAAAGTGCATCGTGGCTTGAAGAGGAGTATATGTAATGTTGTGTTTTTGTAAACTTAGTGAAGGGTGTGTATATTTGACGTTGATTTTTGTTTGTGTTGTAAAGATAATTGTTGCTAGCGGTGTGAACATATTGGGACCGTGAGTAGAAGGGGAGTTATGTGGTGGTGAATTGAGTATTGTATATGTATTTACTTGCTGCCCATTGTGTATTTAAGTGGTGAGAAGTCAAGGCAAGAACAAGGAAAGTGAGTAGTAGAATTTAAAATTCAAACAAGTCATTAAAGTGTGAAAGTAATTGAACTAGTTACTTAAACACTTGTAGTTGAATTTAATTCTATCTACTTGAAAGTAGTTTAGTGTACTTCATTTGTGGTTTAGTTGTGTACTTGAGCCGTGGAGGTGTAAAGATTATTATTGTGTTGTTGGATTTAAAACACAATAATGTTTAGTGAGATGTTTCATTATTGTAATGTGTTACGCCGAACATTGACTACATTTGCTACTAAGGATAAAGAATAAAGGGAAAACTTGTTCCATACCTCTTATAGGATATAAGGAAATTTATGTGTCCTTATAGATGATGGTGGTAGTTTTACCAATGTGGTAGCAACTTCGTTAGTATCGAAACTAAAACTTGCTACTACTCCACATCCTGAACTGTATACATTGCATTAGCCTAGTGATCAGGGGAGTTTGCATATGACCCAAAGAGCTAGGGTACCATTCAGTGTAGGGGATAAATAATTTGATGAGATTGAGTGTGATATTTTGCCTATGTACATCCTATATATTGCTTGGCAAGCCTTAGTTATATGATAGGAGGGTCTTATATGATGGCTTCGGGAATACTTATGTATTCCAGAAGGAGGGAAAACGAATTATTCTAAATCCGATGTCGCCTTCAGAGGTTCAAAAGGTTTAGCAACAAATCAATAGACCGTTAGTGGGCCATAAGTAGTTGAACTAACCCTTAGAGTACAAAATTTGTCAGACACAGATGTGCTAACCTTTAGAGGATCCTGATGAACGAAGTCAAATGAGCAGATCATTAGAGGACGAAACTGTTCAAAGGAAATTGTGTTCACATTCAGAGGTACTAGAGGCTCATGAGTAGTTGAGTAAACCATTGGAGGGTTCTGAGGGTTAGAGTCAGATGAGTCTATCATCAGAGAGCATTGTTCAGAGACAGTTATGTTCACCTTCAGAGGTTTCAAGGGGCAATGTGCTGTTGGGCCAACCATTAGATGACCATGTGGATCAGCGACATATAGATGAGTTGGAAAAGCAAGAAACGGTTTTAGTGGAACGGGCTGATACAAGGGCAACTTTAGTGGATAATGGAGCATTATTTGTGTTGCAAATGAGATACATCCTAGAAATGGAGGAGAGAAAACAATCACCACCTGTGGTATTTCAGATATTGGGATTCTACAGAGATACTTCTTGAAATGGATTGCTAGGAGAAAACATAGTCTCTACTGCATTTTATCTGCCAGATTTGAGGACAAATCTTTTTGAGGCCCGAGGAGATGATAGGAATCAAAATCTGACAAGACCTATCATTAGGGCAAGAACTAAAGGATTTCGAATCTTGGCGATGAGGGCCCATTTGGAGCAAATTGACCTTGGAATTATTCGTTTACTAACCTTTTATCTTATTCATGTATTATATATTCCAACAGGCACACTTATCAGACTTTACAGGGCAATGGATAAACTCATTATAACTCAGCTTGTGGGTTATCCATGGATCGACCTAAACCAGTGATGAGTTGGGCCGATGAATCCTATGAAAGAGCTAGCATCTTGAAGACTAATATATATATATATATATATATTTGTTATTTACTTGAACTATTTATGTTGTAATCATTTTGGAACACTTTTATTTGGTTGTAATTGAGTTTTAAGATCGGCTACCTTAAAAGTGGCATAGTTGTAATTTTGTGCATTTTCTAACCCTAAAGGGAGCAAGTATAAATACTTGCTTAAAGTAGGGTTTGAGGAGGCCGTTTTTTCATATTTGAACAGACACTTTACATGAGGGAATTAGGGTTCTTCCTAGTTCAATTTCTTTTATCAATTTCAATCTCAAGAATTAGAATTGTAGCAAGTGCAACAAGGGAAAATTATGAGTCATATCAATTTCTTATTGTTGTGTTTTCTTTTCATCTCTAGTGAGTCATATCTAAGGTTGGATTGAAGTCTTCTTGGTCAGATTTTTTATTGCTTTTGTAATCAAATCTTCATTGCATAATTGATTGGTTTTTAGCACTTGTTAATTCCATCAATTTGTACTTGTTCTTGTGGCGTAGAGCATCTTTGTTGTAAGGAGGATCACAGTTTGATTTGTGTATTGTTGATTGGATTTCTCTTGGAATTAAGTTGGTTAATTGATTCAATTGAGGATTAACATCTTTGTGGATTTCATTTCCTTGATTTTATCATTTGATTCATCATTCCTCAATTAGGGTTCACGCAATTTTTGACCCCTTTGAACCGGTTTGATCTTGTGAATTGAAGTTGTTTCTTTGATTCATTTGCATGTGCTTAGACCTTGGTTTTAAGCACATCATCTTTTGGTATCAAAGCATCATCATACTTGGATTCATTCTTGGTTACATCCTTGTTGTGGGAATTGGTTCATAAATGTTGAGGAATTGTGCAATTGTTAAATTAGTTTGATTGACATTGCCTAATTGTCTTTCAAATTGGTTTTGCATGTGCTTAATCTTGGTTTTGAGCACATCAATATGACTTACTAAGTACAATTTGTAAACAAACAGAAATGATTGATATTATTCACAATCACTTTCAAGTTAGTTCTCACCACAATTTCAATGATGAAATTGATAAGAGAATAATGGCAATGCAAGGGAACTCCTCATAGCCACAAGAAGGTGTTCTTTTTTTCTGAAAACTATTCAAAGTCTCTCAAAACCCTACTTAAGCAAGTATTTATACTTGCTCCCTTTAGAGTTAAAAAGTCCTCAAAATTACAACTATGCCACTTTAGGGTGGCCGATCCTAAAAACACAATTACAAGCAAATGAAACTATCCCAAAAGCTTACACATAAATAATCCAAGTAAATGACAAATATATAAAAATTAGTCTTTAAGATGCCGGGTCTTCAAAGTCTTGATTTGAGTCTTGATGAGGTTCCCTACTCACTCAAAAGTGGAGGTGATTTGGTAATCTGTGGGACTGATAAATGAACCTTTTGGAGTATATAACAATTATATGGTAAGAATGAAGAAATTAAGTTATCTTCCTCTGGATTAGGTTGCTCATGATGGATTCTAAAAACCAAGTTGTGTATGCCCTTAGCTCAGGCCCTGGTGATAGGTTTTGTAGGAATCTTATTCCCATCATCTCCTCGGGCCTCAGGAAGATCTACCTTCAAATTTGATAGGTCTTCATGCATGTTGTTTAGCAATTATGGTGATAGATTTACAACGTTAAAGGTTGCTGATACACTATACTCTTCTGGTAACTCTATCCGGTAGGCATTGTTGTTGATGCGCTTTAAAACTCTGAATAGTCCGTCTGATCTAAGAAACAACTTCTATGACTTCTTATGTCGAAACCTATCCCTACTAAGATTAATCTAGACTAAGTCTCCTAGATTATAAATGTGATTTTTCCTGTATCTGTTTCCCTAAATTTTCTGCTGTTCTTAGGACTTCTAAAGGCATTCAACTGTTTTGTCATGAATTAGCTAGATCTGCTTAGCTCACTCAACTTCACTAAGACTCTCTTCCTTTGTTGTTGGTCTTACTATAAAATCTAGTGGAATAAAAGGATTATGGCTATACACAACTTCAAAGGGAGACTTACTGGTTGAACAATAAGTAGACCTATTGTGAGTGAACTCAATAATAAGAAGACATAAGTCCCAATCAGTAAGATTCTTACCAACCATTGCTTTGAGTAAGTTGCCAAGCGTACTGTTGACAATCTCCGTTTGGTCATTTGTCTATGGATGGCAAAAGGTACTAAACATAAGCTTAGTACCTAGTCTTCTCCATAGTGTCTTCCAAAAGAAACTAAGAAACTTAGCGTCTTTGTCTGACACTATGTTGTGTGGAACTTTATGCAATTTGACAATTTCCTGCACAAAAACGTTAGCAATAAAAAGGGTATCATTTGTTTTCTGACAGGGCACAAAATGAGACATTTTGCTGAATCTATCAACAACCACCATGATAGAATCCTTCCCTCTTTGTGTCCTAGGCAACCCCAACATAAAATCCTTACTGATATCAATCCAGGGTTTAATAGGTATAGGTAAAGGCATGTATTCACCCTGTATGCTTTTCTTTCCTTTAGCTCTTTTGCAAACGCCACACCTTTCTAACACCCTATGGATATCCTTTATCATACCCTTCCAATAGAAATTCTCTCTCAATATGGCTAGGGATCTCTACTCACCAAAGTGCCCGGACAATCCTCCTGCATGTGCTTCCCTTACTAATAGTTGCCTCACAGATCTAGAAGGTATACATAACTTCCCAAATTTATATAGAAACCCCTCAATCATGCAATAACCCTCATACATCTTACCCCTAGAACACTTTTCCATAACAACTCTGAATTCATCATCACACACATATTGTTCCTTTAACAATTCAAAACCCAGCAGTTTTGATTGAAGATAAGTGATAAGTACATACCTACGTGACAAAGCGTCAGCAGCAATATTCTGGTTACCCTTTTTGTACTTTATCACATATGCAGAACACTCCAAAAACTCTACCTACTTAGCTTATCGCTTAGACATATTCTGCTAACCTCTGAAATGCCTTAATGACTCATGATCTATATAAATAATAAACTCTCTCGAGAGAAGATAATGCTGCTACGTCATTAGAGCACTCACTAAGGAATAAAATTCCTTATCATAAATAGAATAGTTCAAAGTTGAACCACTCAACTTTTCACTAAAATATGCTATGGGTCTCTTTTCTTGCATTAATACAGCACCAATCCCTATCCCAGAAGCATCACATTCTAGCTCAAAAACCTTGTCAAAATCAGGTAAAGCCAATAATGGAGCATAAGTGAGTTTTTCTTTTATCTCTTCAAAACTCCTCTAGGCCCTTTCACTCCAAATGAAAGGAACATGTTTCTTAGTTAGTTCTGTGAGAGGACTAATGATGCTACTGAAATTATGGACAAAGTGCCTATAAAAGGATGCTAGTCCATTGAAACTCTTTACCTCAGTGATTAAAGTGGGTGTTAGCCATTCCTTGATTGCCTTCACTTTCTCCTCATCTACCCTAACACTGATAGGTGTCGAATCTAACAAAAATAAAAACCTACTCCTAGACAATTTTATGATTTGTGTATAGTAGTGAGTAGGGTCGTATCCACAGGGATTGGTTAAATATATTTCTGTTAAAAGAGAATAGAGAGGAAAAGAAGAATGGGGGGGGGGGGGGTTTGTTTGTGAATCAAAATAATACCGAAATCAGATAATAAAATTTGAATAATGATAAAAGCCTAGCCAAAGGAATCAAGATAGTCTAATTCTAGGAATTGATCATCGATGCAAATATTTTTCTATCCTTTATCCAAGATAAACTGGTTATGGTTATTAACAAGCTCTAATAACCTATCTCTCCTTACTTTCTTGATAATCAAAACATGCACTTCGATTATTTCTCTTATTGATTAGATAACCCTAAACAAGCTCTTAGGATTTAATCTATCAATAGCATTACAAACAAGAGAGACTACCAATTCATGCCAATAGATTATAAGATAACCTATTTAAACAAGATCATATATCTCCATAACATAAATTTTACTATCTATTTTATAATCAAACATGTTATTGTGTCACTGAAACTAGAGCTATCAAACAATTACGGGTTTGACGTACTAGTTGACAGTATATTATCTTACTAATTGAGTAGAAGAGCTCTAATTCATACTAGTCAACAAAGATAACATTGATAAAACTTCCAGAAGATATATAAATATCCGAAAACAAAGAATAGAATAAAGGTAAATCAATTAGATCTCACAATTTGTGAAGAATTAAACTTCAATGATCCTTTGGCTAGAAAATCTGCTTAGCTACACATGTTCATCCTTAAAACGAAAATTAAAAGTGAAAACATGAAAAATCTCTATTTCCAGTCTCCCTTGCTCTGCCTCTCCTTCTTCCTTCCTATCCAAAAAAAGTAAATCCCCCCCTCTCTCCTCTAGGGTTGGTTCTATTTATATTGTTAAGAGAATGGCAGAGGATTTTTAGCTAGCAAGATACGAATATATCTTTCCTTTTTCAAGTAAATCTTGAGAAGGGAATAATCGTCCGCCTGGCATGCCCACCAACATGGCCAGATTTCGAATCGTGCCTTCCTCTGTTGATAATTCACATATCATCATCCTTGTTCAGTGTATGCTACGGTTTCCACCACGGCAAGATCTCAAACCGTGCCTTCCTCTGGTTGATGTTCCACAATTTCTCATCCTTGTTCAGTGTATGGCACGGCTTCTACCACGGCTTCCACCATGGCTAGATCACAAACTGTGCCTCCCTCTAATCGATGTAGATCCTTGTCTTTGATCCAGATTGTAAATGACTTCTCTAAATCACTTGAATTAGCACTCTTGACTCCATTAAGCCTGATTTTTCACCATAATAAGATTAAGTACCATTTCCTTATGATTTCTATAAAATCAATAATAAATTGACGCCATTCATACTATAAAGATTGAGTATAAAATAGCTCTATCAAATTCCCCCACACTTAAACTCTTGCTTGTCCTCAAGCAATTGAATCAAATCAATTGAGAAATCCGTCATAGATTATACGAAATTTCTTTTCATCATTTTAAGCATCTATTCATTTATAATTCATGACTTGTAATTTTATTGTCTACTGCTCCAACCAAACTGGTTTCCTGTGATTAAATTACCATAGACAAAATTTAATAGCTAATCTAAACAATACAAACTTTAATCCTTATGTTTAGCAAAAGAACTTTTATTCCAAAAGTAAATACTTAATCCAATAAGGAAAAACACCCAATTAAACTTCATTAGATATTAGCAAGTATATAATCTTTGCAACATAAAGTAAAAGCATATAGTATCTACTCTTTCCCTAGATTTCCTCCTTTTTTATTATAAGTCTTATTTCATTCAATGAATTTTTACATTCATATTCTTTTGATTTAATCAAGCATCTATTTTGACGGGTTTTTGCCCGCTTCTTTTCGTGAACTTTCACCTTTTCTACCCTTATCGTTATAGTGAGTTCATTGAGTCGGCAACATCCCGAGCTCGTCACTCAAGTGACCGGGTTTTAAGATACCCCTATGGACTCTTCCTCACTTTAACATTCAAGTTCGAATACTCTTAACTCAATAATGATTTGAATCATTGGAGTAATGGCAATGCTTGATTCTTTTTTTTTTTTTTCAATTATTGCTAGAGTAATAATAGTTATCCGGTTTAAAGGGTTACTAAGGAAAACGTTTCTTCAACATCTTTCACTAAGTGTTATCATTGTTTCAAAAACAACTTCAAAGAGTATACAGTAACTAATATAACCTAGAAGTAAACTTGTTTATTTTTCACTTAAGAACTAGACTTACTCTTAAACTTCCAATTCTAAAGCTAAATACAAGGTAAATTTGTTTCTTAAAGATTTCACTACTCAATTTTAATCAAGTATTCTAATCACAGCAGTAGGTGAGTAAAACACTTGAACAAGTCAATTTCACATTTTGTAGATGCTTATTACAACATTTAGAACAATCTCCAGATTTCATGAAAATTTTGAAAAATTTGGCTTAAAATTTCTTAAGGACAAACATTCAAAGTATGAATCAATTCTCTATTCTCTATATTTTATTACCCTCTCCCCCACACTTAGTTTGAACAGTGTCCGCACTGTTCCTAATTCAGTACAATTAAAGAGGAATTAACAACATAAGGAAGATTAGAGAATAAGAGCAAAGGAATACTGGTACTTCCTTGGTATAAAGTGTAGAGTAATTGGAGTTCTCCCCTTAAGCACTAGAGAGTGTCATCTGATGATATATACCCTTGCTGCAGCTAATCAAAAGAAAAAAAATAAAAAAAAACGAAAATAAAATAAATTGATATGGGTTGCCTCCCATGAAGCACCTTTCTTTAACGTCTTTGGCTACACGTTCCTGTAATTAATCACAATACTCGAGGTAAGTTAAACTGGTTTCTTCAATATTACATACTTGAAATCCTTCATAAAAAGGTTTCAAGCGATGACCATTGACTTTGAAGTTCTTACCAGTTTCAAGACTTACGATCTCAACTGCACCATGTGAAAATATGTTAGTGATAACGAAGGGACCAATCCACCGTGATCATAGTTTTCCAGAAAATAACTTCAATCGAGAATGATAAAGTAATACTTTTTGACCTACAGAAAAATTCTTTCGGGAAATCATTTGATCATGAAAATCCTTTATTTTTTCCTTGTAGATTTTAGTACTCTCATAAGCTTCTCTTCGAATTTCCTCAAGTTCTTGTAATTAAAGTTTTCTGTGCTCACTAACCTCATCCATTTGCATGTTACATTGTTTTACAGCCCAGTACGCCCTATGTTCCAACTCCATAGGGAGGTGACATGGTTTGCCAAATATCAAGCGGTAAGGAGACATACCTATAGGGGTCTTGTAAGCTGTTTGGTAGGCCCATAATGCATCTTCAAGTCGTGTGCTCCAATCCTTCCTGCTTGGATTGACAGTTTTTTCTAGAATAGACTTGATTTCTCGATTTGAGACTTCTGCTAATCCATTGGTTTGAGGGTGGTATGCGGTGGAAGTGCGATGAGTGACCTTGTACTTTTTAAGTAGAGTTTCCACTACTCTATTACAAAAGTGTGTGCCACGATCACTGATAAGAGCCTTTGGTGTCCCGAACCTAGCAAAAATATGAGATTTAACAAAATCCACAACAACTTTGGCATCATTAGTTCGGGTCACTTTGGCTTCCACCCACTTTGAGACATAATCCACAGCAAGCAGGATATAAACATTACCGAAAGAAGGAGGAAAAGGACCCATAAAGTCAATACCCCATATATCAAATATTTCATAAGCAAGAATAGGGGTAAGTGGCATTTGGTCTCTACGTCCTAAGTTGCCAATTTTTTGACATCGTTCACAAGACTTACAAAACATAAAAGAATCACAAAACAATGTAGGCCAAAACAAACCACACCCTAATACCTTTTGAGTTGTCCTCTTAGGGCCAAAATGTCCACCACATGCATATGAGTGACAAAATTGCAAGATAGAAGGAATATCGTCTTGAGAAATACACCTTCTAATGATTTGATCAGCACAATGTTTCCACAAATACGGATCATCCCATACATAGTACTTAGCATCACTTTTAATTTTATCTTTTTGAGCCCTAGACAAATCACTTGGTAGTGTCTTAGTAACCAAATAGTTGACAATATCATCATACCACGAAATTGTCTTTTGAATAGAAAAGAGATGCTCATCTGGAAAATCATCTTGTATTGGTATTGACCCTTCACTAATAAGTATTCTACTGAGGTGGTCGGCAACTAAGTTTTCAGAGCCTTTCCTATCGCGTATTTCCAGATCAAACTCTTGTAATAAGAGTATCCATTGAATAAGTCTTAGTTTTGCCTCCTTCTTTGCGAGCAGGTATTTGAGAGCTGCATGATCAGAGTAAACAATTACCTTAGTACCAAGTAAATATGATCTGAATTTTTCTAATGCAAAAATAATAGCCAAGAGTTCTTTTTCCGTTGGGGAATAGTTGCATTGAGCACTATCCAATGTTCTGGAAGCGTAATAAATGACATGGGAAGCTCTTCCAACTCTTTGGCCAAGAACAGCTCCAACTGCATAATTGCTCGCATCACATATAATTTCAAAGGGAAGGTTCCAGTCAGGTGGTTGGATGATTGGAGAAGAATTTAACTTATCCCTCAATGTGTCAAAAGCGTGCTTGCAGGCCTCATCGAACTCAAATGTCACTTCTTTTTGTAGCAATCTACATAGGGGTTGAGTAATCTTGGAAAAATCCTTGATGAAGCGTCGATAGAATCCTGCACTCCCAAGAAAAGAGCGAATTTCCCGTACACTTACAGGGTAAGGTAGAGATTTAATCAATTCTACTTTAGCTTTATCGACTTCAAGCCCCTTAGAAGATACAATATGACCTAAAATGATACTCTGTTCAACCATAAAGTGACATTTTTCATAATTCAACACAAGATTCTTATCTATACATCTTTGAAGCACTTTTGTAAGGTTACTCAAACATGAATCAAAAGAGTTACCATAGACAGTGAAGTCATCCATGAAAACCTCTATGATATTCTCCACATAATCTGAAAATATACTAACCATACACCTTTGGAATGTAGCTGGGGCATTGCAGAGCCCAAAAGGCACCTTCGATATGCAAAAGTACCGAATGGACTCGTGAAAGTAGTCTTCTCTTGATCTTCTGCCGCCACTAGAATTTGATGAAAACTTGAATAACCATCAAGACAACAATAGTGAGAATGGCCAGCCAAACGTTCAAGCATCTGATCAAGAAAAGGAAGAGGGAAGTGATATTTTCTAGTTGACGCATTTAACTTCCTGCAATCAACACAAACCCTCCATCCATTCTGAACCCGAGTAGGAATTAACTCACCATCAGAGTTTTCAATCATAGTTAAGCCCGTTTTCTTTGGAACAACTTGAATTGGACTTACCCATTTGCTATCGGAAATTAGATAGATCATACCTGCATCAAGCAGTTTCAAGATTTCTTTCTTAACTACATCCATCATAGGTGGGTTCAAACGAGCTGAACTTCCCTTGAAGGTTTGCAATTATCTTCCATTAATATCTTGTGCATGCATATAGAGGGGCTTAGTCCTTTGATATCACCTATGGACCATCCAATGGCTTGTTTATACTCTCTTAACACCCAAATCAACTTTTCTTCTTCTAAAGTACTTAGTTTGTTAGAGACTATCACAGCAAGAGTCTCATTTTCTCCTAAGAAAATGTACTTTAGATGTTCGGGTAAGGGTTTTAATTCCAGCTTTGGTGCCTGCACAATAGAGGGAAGAAGTCTTGTGTTAGAAGGGGGTAAATTAATGTAGGACACACCATACCTAATAGGTTTTAACGATTCCAGCTCCCAAATCATGTCCTGCAAATAAGAGGATATTACAAGCTTCTCCTTAAGAGTTTTCAATGCATTAATAGTAAGACTCCTATTAAGTACAATTTTCAACTCATCATCGTCTATCAAGTCAAATGTAGCCTGTGTTAATGGGTCAATAACATCCATAACAAAAACAGGGGAGATATCACTAGGATATTTCATGGCATTATAAATGTTAAATTTAATCACTTCACCATCAAATTCCATAGTGAGGTTACCGTCATGTACATCAATTTTCGTTCTGGATGGTTTAAGAAATGGTCTCCCTAATAATATCATTGATGAATTACGAGAATCATCATTCTCCATGTCAAGCACATAAAAATCTGCTGGGAAAACCAACCCATTAACTTGTACTAAAACATCTTCTAGAACTCCCTCAGGATAAACATTGGACCTATCAGCAAGTTGAACAATAACACCTGTTTCCTTCAAGAGACCAACATTCAAACATTGATAAACAGACAAAGGCATAACATTGATTGAAGCTCCTAAATCACACATAGCTTTAGCGATTCCAAGATTACCTATTTTGCAAGGAATAGTAAACATACCTGGATCCTTACATTTAGGAGGAAGCTTCTTTTGAAGAATAGCTGAAACATTCTCACCCACACTAATCTTTTCATTACCTTTCAGTTTTCTTTTGTTAGTGCACAATTCTTTAAGAAATTTAGCATAACGAGGTACTTGCTTAATTGCATCCAGCAAAGGAATATTTACCTCAACTTTGCGAAAAGTTTCAAGAATCTCTTTTTCTTCAGCTTCATTCTTGGTTTTCGCTAATCTATAAGGGAAAGGAGGTGCCGTTATCATGACCTTTGGTGGTTCAACGAGGGATCCTCTGGTCTGGTTGTTCTGCTGGCTCGGAGTTGCAATCTCTTTCTCAGTCTCTTCCTCAAGATTAGATCGGTGTCCTTTCTCATTTGATCCCTGCAATTTCATTCCACTTCTCAAAGTAATTGCATTAGCACTTTGCTTTGGATTTGTGATGGTCTGAGAGGGTAACTTACCTTGAGTTTCTAACCTGTTTATAGAAGAAGCAAGTTGGCTTACCTGATTTTCCAAGTTGTGAATGCTCTACTTTGTCTCATCCTGAAATTGTTTTGTATTAACAGCAAGTGATTTAACAATTTCCTCAAGAGACATACCTAAAGTGGAAGGAGCTTGTGGTACTTGGTTTGATGGCTTAGGCTGGAATTGTTGGAAATTTTGTGGTTTATTGCCATATCTGAAGTTAGGATGATCCCTCCATCCAAGATTATAAGTATTCGAGTAGGGATCATATTTCCTTTGTGGCTGTCCTGGGAATCCTCCTACAGCATTGGCATGCTCATGATTGTCATCTTGCAATGAGGGACACATATCTGTGTGATGATTTGGAGCAGCACAAATTCCACAAGCCTTCACCTGCTGTATATTTCCAAGAGCTATCTGCTGCACAAGGGAGGTTAGGTTAGAAATTTAATGTTCAAGGTTAGAAACACTTACCTCATTTACCTTCCTTGAAGATGTATCATGCCTATACCCAAATTGTTGCGAATTAGCAGTCGTAATGGAGATCAATTCCCTAGCTTGACCAGGGGTTTTATTCACTATGGCGCCTCCACTAGCAACATCCATCATCTTCCTCTCCATCGGAAGCAGGTCTTCATAGAAGTATTAAATGAGAAGTTGTTCAGATATCCCATGTTATGGACAGCTTGCACAAAGTTGCTTGAACCTCTCCCAATACTCGTGAAGAGTCTCGGTGTCCCTCTGTTTGATAACACAAATTTCTCTTCTTATACCAGCGGCTCTAGATGCAGGGAAAAATTTGTCCAAGAAGAGCCTCACCATATTTGTCCAAGTGGTTATAGAACCTGGAGGCAAATAAAACAACTAATCTTTAGCTTTAGTACTTAAAGAAAATGGAAAAGCACGTAACTTGATTTGATCGTCGGTTATTCCTTGCGGCCTCATACTAGAACACACTATATGAAACTCTTTCAAATGTTTGTGAGGATCTTTATTCTCAAGACCATGAAAGGTGGGTAGCAGATGTATCAACCTAGATTTCAACTCAAATTCAACAGCCAGTTCAGGATAGTGAATACAAAGTGGTTGTTGATTCACATCCGGTGCAGCCAATTCTCTTAATGTTCTTTCAGGATTTTACCATATCGTCTTCTTTTTCAGAATCAATGGATGAATCAGACAAATCCGATGCCAAGTTCAGTCCAGGGGATGAAGATGATACGGTTTCTTTTTGACGCAACCTAGCTTCTCTTTGCTATCTCTTAAAAGACTTCTCAATCTCTGGATTATAAGTGAGTTCACCTGTATGAGAAGAACGAGTCATACAAGAATAGAAATAAATTTGACACCAATCCCCGGCAACGACGCCAAAATTTGATGGGTGTCGAATCCAACAAAAATAAAAACCTACTCTTAGACAATTATATGATTTGTGTATAGTAGTGAGTAGGGTCGTATCCACAAGGATTGGTTAAATATATTTCTATTAAAAGAGAATAGAGAGGAAAAGAAGAATTGGGGGGTTTTGTTTGTGAATCAAAATAATACTGAAATCAGATAATAAAATTTGAATAATGATAAAAGCCTAGCCAAAGGAATCAAGATAGTCTAATTCTAAGAGTTAATCATCAATGCAAATATTTTTCTATCCTTTATCCAAGATAAACTGGTTATGGTTATTAACAAGCTCTAATAACCTATCTCTCCTTACTTTCTTGATAATCAAAACATGCTCTTCGATTATTTCTCTTATTGATTAGACAACCCTAAACAAGCTCTTAGGATTTAATCTATCAATAGCATTACAAACAAGAGAGACTACCAATTCATGCCAATAGATTATATGATAACCTTTTTAAACAAGATCATATATCTCCATAACATAAATTTTACTATCTATTTTATAATCAAACATGTTATTGTGTTACCGAAACTAGAGCTATGAAACAATTACGGGTTTGACGTACTAGTTAACAATATATTATCTTACTAATTGGGTAGAAGAGCTCTAATTCATACTAATCAACAAAGATAACATTGACAAAACTTCCAGAAGATATATAAATATCCGAAAACAAAGAATAGAATAAAGGTAAATCAATTAGATCTCTCAATTCGTGAAGAATTAAACTTCAATGATCCTTTGGCTAGAAAATCTGCTTAGCTACACATGTTCATCCTTAAAAGGAAAATTAAAAGTGAAAACATGAAAAATCTCTGTTTCCAGTCTCCCTTGCTTTGCCTCTCCTTCTTCCTTCCTGTCCAAAAAAAGTAAATCCCCCCCTCTCTCCTCTAGGGTTGGTTCTATTTATATTGTTAAGAGAATGGTAGAGGATCTTTAGCTAGCAAGATACGAATATATCTTTCCTTTTTCAAGTAAATCTCGAGAAGGGAATAATCGTCCGCTTGGCACGCCCACCAACATGGCCAGATTTCGAACCGTGCCTTCCTCTGTTGATAATTCACATATCATCATCCTTGTTCAGTGTATGCCATGGCTTCCACCATGGCCAGATCTCAAATCGTGCCTTCCTCTAGTTGATGTTCCACAATTTCTCATCCTTGTTCAATGAATGGCACGGCTTCGACCACGGCTTCCACCACAACTAGATCACAAGTTGTGCCTCCCTCTAATTGATGTAGATCCTTATCTTTGATCCAGATTGTAAATGACTTCTCTAAATCACTTGAATTAGCACTCTTGACTCCATTAAGCCTGATTTATCACCATAATAAGATTAAGTACCATTTCCTTATGATTTCTATAAAATCAATAATAAATTGATGCCATTCATACTATAAAGATTGAGTATAAAATAGCTCTATCAAACACCTAAACTAGATACAACATAACTCGAAAATGTTACCTCATTTGGTAAAAGGAACACTTCTAGAGATTTGCAAATAGCTGTTGTGCCCTCAACACTGAAAATACTGCCCAAAGATGCTCCACATGATGTTTTAGGTCTTTGCTATGTATCAGAATATCATCAAAATAAGCAACAACAAATTTACTTAGAAACTCCTTCAATACATGATTCATTAATCTTATAAATGTACTAAGAGCATTACTCTAACCAAATGGCATAACCAACCACTCATATAGCCCATAGCGTATTTTAAAAGCAGTTTTCCATTCATCTCCCTCTCTCATTCGAATTTGGTGATACCCACTTTTAAGATCCACTTTAGAGAAAACCTGTGAACCATGCAACTTATCTAACATATCATCAAGTCTAGGAATAGGATACTGATAGAGCCATTTTATACTCGATCTTTATAGTATGAAGTGCGTTAATTTATTATAGATTTTATAGAAATCATAAGGAAATGGTACTTAATTCTATTATGGTGATAAATCAGGTTAAATGGAGTCAAGGGTGCCAATTCAAGTAAATTAGAGAAGTCATCTACAACTTGGATCAAAGACAAGGATTTACATCACCGGATGGAAGTACATGGACGTGTAGTTGAAGTACACGGCCGTGTACTTGGTTTTGAATCAACAGGAAGATACACGGTTGAAGTACACAGCCGTGTATCTGTCTAGAAGGAGGTACGGGTTGAGGCACGGCCATGGTGTAAACCATGCCACACACTGCATGAGAAGGAGAGAGACACGACTTGTGACACGGCCGTGGTGGAAGACGTGGTGGCAGCCATGGTGGAAGTTGAAATGGAAGATGCGCCAAGGATGAAAAAATGTGGAACATCAACCAGAGGATGACACGGCTTAGGATCTGGCCGTGGTTGAAGCCGTGGCACACACTGGACACGGATGAAGATTGTAGATTTTGCACAGAAGAGGGCATGGCTTTAAATCTAGCCGTGGTTTGAGACGTGCTACACACTGGACATGGAAGATGATACGTAAATTACACATAGAGGAAGGCACGGCTTGCCCCATGGCCGTGTGGTAGGGCGTGCCAGGCGGACAAATATTCACTTCTCGAAATCTACTTGAAAAAGGAAAGATATTTTCGTATCTTGCTAGCAAAAGATCACCTGCCATTCCTTTAACAATATAAATAGAACTAACCCTAGAGGGTTATGGAGATCTTGAATCTTGATCATCTTGGAAACAAGAAGGAAAGAAGGAGGCAGAGCCGACAGCCGGGAATAGAGGCTTGTTATGTTTTTACTTTTTATTTTCCTTTTGTTGATGAACACGAGTAGCTAAATAGTTTTTCTAGCCAAAGGGTAATAGATGTTTAATTCTCCACGAATTGTGAGATCTAATTGATTTGTCTTTATTCTATTCTTTGTTTTCGGATATTCGTATATCTTCTGAACGTTTTGTCATTATTATCTTTGTTGATTGGTATGAATTAGAGCTCTTCTACTCAATTAGCAAGTTAATATATTGTCAACTAGCACGTCAAATCCATAATTGTTTGATTGTTCTAGTCTCAGTGACACAATAACATGTTTGGTTATAAAATAGATGATCGAATTCATGTTATGGAGGTGTATGATCATGTTTAAACAGGTTATCTTATAATCTATTGGCATGAATTGGTGGTCTCTCTAATGTTTAATGCTATTGATAGATTAAATCCTAAGAGCTTGTCTAGGGTTGTCTAATCGATAAGAGAAATAATCAAAGAGCTTCACTTGATTATCGAGGAAGTAAGGAGAGATAGGTTGTTAGAGCTTGTTAATAACCATAACTAGTTTATCTTGAAATAAGAATAGAAAACATTTACATCAATGATCAATTCCTAGAATTAATCTATCTTGATTCCTTTGGCTAGGCTTTCATCAATATTTGACTTTATTATCTTGTTTCAACATTATTTGATTCACAAACAACCCCCCCCCCCCCCATTTTTATTTTCTTCTTTATTCTCTTTGAATAGAAATATATTTAACCAATCCCTATAGATTCGACCCTACTCACCACTATATGCAAATCATATAATTGTCTAGGAGCAGGTTTTTATTTTTGTTGGATTCGACACCCATCAAATTTTGGCGCCGTTGCCGGGGATTGGTGTCAAATTTATTTCTATTCTTGTATGGCTCATTCTTCTCAGATAGGTGAACTCACTTATAATCCGGAGATTGAGAAGACTCTAAAGAGGTTGTGACGAGAAGCTAGATCATCCTCTAGACTGAACTTAACATCGAATTTGTCTTATTCATCCCCTGATTCTGAAAAAGAAGATGATAGGGCAAATCTCGAGAGAACATTGCGAGAGTTAGCTACACCGGATGTGAATCAACAACCACTTTATATTCACTATCCCGAACTAGCTGTTGAATTCGAGTTAAAATCTGGGTTGATACATCTGCTACCTACCTTTCATGGTCTTGAGAATGAAGATCCTCACAAGCATTTGAAATAGTTTCATATAGTGTGTTCTAGTATGAAGCCGCAAGGAATAACCGACGATCAAATCAAGCTACGTGCTTTTCCATTTTCTTTAAGTACTAAAGCTAAAGGTTGGTTGTTTTATTTGCCTCCAGGTTCTATAGCCACTTGGACAGATATGGTCAGACTCTTCTTGGACAAATTCTTCCCCGCATCTAGAGCCGCTGGTATAAGAAGAGAAATTTGTGGTATCAAACAAAGGGACACTGAGACTCTTCATGAGTATTAGGAGAGGTTCAAGCAACTGTGTGCAAGCTGTCCACAACATGGGATATCTGAACAACTTCTCATCCAATAATTCTATGAAGGCCTACTTCCGATGGAGAGGAAGATGATGGATGCTGCAAGTGGAGGTGCCATAGTAAACAAAACCCTTGGTCAAGCTAGGGAATTGATCTCCATTATGGCTGCTAATTCGCAACAATTTGGGTATAGGCATGATACGTCTTCAAGGAAGGTAAATGAGGTAAGTGTGTCTAACCTTGAACATCAAATTTCTAACCCAACCTCCCTTGTGCAGCAGCTAGCTCTTGGAAATACCCAGCAAGTGAAGGCTTGTGGAATTTGTGCTGCTCCTAATCATCCTACTGACAAATGCCCCACATTACAAGATGACAATCATGAACACGCCAACGCTGTAGGAGGATTCCCAGGACAACCACAAAGGAAGTATGACCCCTACTCGAATACTTACAATCCTGGATGGAGGGATCATCCTAACTTCCGATATGGCAATAACCCTCAACAATTCCAACAATTCCAGCCTAAGCCATCACACCAAGTACCCCAAGCTCCTTCCACTTCAGGTATGTCTCTTGAGGATATTGTTAAGTCTCTCGCTGTTAATACCAAAAAATTTCAAGAGGAAACAAAGCAAAGCATTCAAAACTTGGAGAATCAGGTAAGCCAACTTGCTTCTGCTGTAAACAGATTAGAAACTCAAGGGAAGTTACCTTCTCAAACTATTACAAACTCGAAGCAAAGCGTTAACGCAATTACCTTGAGAAGTGGAACATAATTGCAGGCATCAAATAAGAAAGGACACCCATCTACTCTTGGGGAAGAGACTAAGAAAGAAATTTCAATTCCGAACCAGCAGGACAACCAGATTAGCAAGTCTCTAGTTGAGCCATCAAAGGTCACATTGATACCACCTCCTTTCCCCTCCAGATTGGCGAAATCCAAGAATGAAGCGGAAGAAAAAGAGATTCTGGAAACCTTTCGCAAAGTCGAGGTAAATATTCCTTTGCTTGATGCAATTAAGCAAATACCGCACTATGCTAGATTTCTCAAAGACTTGTGCCCTAACAAAAGGAAGTTGAAAGGCAATGAAAAGATTAGTGTGAGTGAAAATGTTTCAGCTATTATTTAGAAGAAGCTTCCTCCTAAATGTAAGGATCCAGGTATGTTTACCATTCCTTGCAAAATAGGTAATCTTGGAATCGCTAAAGCCATGTGTGATCTAGGAGCTTCTATCAATGTCATGCCTTTGTCTATTTATCAATGTTTAAATGTTGGTCCTTTGAAGGAAATGGGTGTTATTGTTCAACTTGCTGACAGGTCCAACGTTTATCCTGAGGGAGTTCTAGAGGATGTTTTAGTTCAAGTCAATGGGTTGGTTTTTCTTGCTGATTTTTATGTGCTTGACATGGAAGATAATGATTCTCATAATTCATCAATGATATTATTAGGGCGACTATTCCTTAAGACATCCAAGACGAAAATTGATGTAAATGATGGTACCCTCACTATGGAATTTGATGGTGAAGTAATTAAATTTAACATTTATGATGCCATGAAACATCCTAGCAATATCTCTCCTGTTTTTGTTGCGGATGTTATTAACCCATCACCACAGGCGCCAAAGCTGGAATCAAAATCCTTACCCAAACTTCTAGCCAGGAACGTCTAGCCAAAGACGTTAAAGAAAGGCGCTTCAAGGGAGGCAACCCATGTCAAAAAAAAAAAAATTAATTCAATTTTTAGTTTTGTTTTGCTTTCGTTTTAGTTTTAGTTTTGTTGTGATTTTAGTGTCGTTTTGATTTCTTTTGGATCAGCTACAGCAAGGATACATATCATCAGATGACACTTTTTAGAGCTTAAGGGGAGAACTCCAATACTAGGGGAGTACTAGTATTTCCTTTCTCTTATTCTCTAATGTTCCTTCAGTTGTTAATTCCTCTTTAATTGTGCTGAATTAGGAATAGTGAGGACACTGTTCAAGCTAAGTGTGGGGGAGAGGATAATAAAATATAGAGAATAGAGAATTGACCCATACTTTGAATGTTTGTCCTTAAGCAATTTTAAGCCAATTTTTTTTTTTTCAAAATTATCATGAAATCTGGAGATTGTACTAAATGTTGTAATAAGCATCTACAAAAATGTGAAATTGACTTGTTCAAATGCTTTACTCACCTACTGTTGTGATTAGAATACGTGGTTAAAATTAAGTAGTGAAATCTTTAAGAAACAAATTTACCTTATATTTAGCTTTAGAATTGGAAGTCTAAGAGTAAGTCGAGTCCCTAAGTGAAAAATAAACAAGTTTACTTCTAGGTTATATTAGCTACTATATACTCTTTGAAATTGAAAAAAAAAAAAAAAGAATCAAGCATAGCCATTACTCCAATGATTCAAGTAATTGAGTTAAGAGTATTCAAACTTGAATGTTAGAGTGAGGAAGAGTCCGTAGGGGTATCTCAAAACCCGGTCACTTGAGTGATGAGCTTGGGATGTGCCAACTCAATGAACTCACTATAACGATAAGGGCGAAAAGGCGAAAAGTTCATGAAAAGAAGTGGGCAAAAACCCGTCAAAATAGATGCTTGATTAAATCAAAAGGACATGAATGTAAACATTCATTGAATAAAACAAGACTTATAATAAAAAGGGAGAATATCTAGCAAAGAGTTGATACCATATGCTTTTACTTTATGCTGCAAGGATTATATGTTTGCTAATATCCAATGAAGTTTAATTGGGTGTTTTTCTTTAGTGGATTAAGTATTTACTTTTGGAATAAAAATTCTTTTGCTAAACATGAGGATTAAAGTTTGTTTTGTTTAGATTAGCTATTGAATTTTGTCCATGGTAATTTGATCACAGGAAACCAGTTTGGTTGAAGTAGTAGACATTAAAATTACAAGTCATGAATTACAAATGAATAGATGCTTGAAATGATGAAAAGAAAGTTCGTATAATCTATGATGGATTTCTTAATTGATTGGATTCATTTTCTTCAGGACAAGCAAGAGTTTAAGTGTGGTGGAATTTGATAGAGCCATTTTATACTCAATCTTTATAGTATGAAGTGCGTTAATTTATTATAGATTTTATAGAAATCATAAGGAAATGGTACTTAATTCTATTATGGTGATAAATCAGGTTAAATGGAGTCAAGGGTACCAATTCAAGTAAATTAGAGAAGTCATCTACAACTTGGATCAAAGACAAGGATTTACACCGCCGGAGGGAAGTATATGGACGTGTAGTTGAAGTACACAGCCGTGTACTTGTGATGTGCCTAAACACACTTAAAAGCACATCCAAAAGACTTAAGAAAAGATATCTCAAGTCTAGGCAAAATCAGATCCAAAAAATGGCACTTTTCAAATGAACCCTAATGTTGAAATGATGAAATTCAATCTACTAATGATATAATCTGAATACCACAATGGAAATGGCTTTTAATAACACTCTAATATCATATAATCCACGCAAATGAAGCCTGAATTTGACAAAGAAAACCGTAAAGTAAGATCCCTTTTCCAAATGGTGAAATTCACGTTTTCTAGGAAACTTTTCAATGATAATCCAAATCAAATGATAAGTACTTCAAATAATCACAAGCATTCGTGTACAATATGATGTAAATCTGACCAAGAACTATCTCTAATCAACCCTGGATACAACACACTAGAGAAGAAAAGAAATCACAACAAATAGGAATTGATATGACTCACAAATTCCAATTGTTGCACTCGCCACAATTTCAAGTCTTGGAATTGAAATTGATAAGAGTTGGAACCAAGGTATGAACCCTAATTCACACGTGAAAAGAGGTGTTTGTTCTGCAAAAATAAGCTCTCTCAAACCCTCTCTTAAGCAAGTATTTATACTTGCTACTTCTAGGGTTAAAAAGTGCCCAAAATTACAAGTTTGCCACTTTTAAGGTGGCTAACCCAAAATGAAAGTTACAAAGAAATAAAAGTGTCCCAAAACCAAAATACAAGTAAAATAGTTCATAAAATGAAAAATACATAAAAGAAATGCTCTTCATGATGCCGGTCTTCTATAGGATCCATCAGCTCAGCATATCGTCGGTTCAAGTCGGTCCATGGATAACCCACAAGCTGAGTTTAAGTGAGTTTGTCCATTGCCCTGTAAAGCATAATAAGTATTCCTGTTGGAATATAAAATACATGAATAAGATAAAAGAGGTTAGTATATAAATAATTCCATGGTCAATTTGCTCAAAATGGGCCCTCAATGCCAAGATTTGAAATCCTTCAGTTCTTGCCCTAATGATAGGTCTTGTCGGATTTTTATTCCTATCATTTCCTCGGGCCTCAAAAAGATTTGTCCTCAAATCTAGTAGATCAAATGCAGTAGAGACTTTGTTTCCTCCTAGCAAGTCACTTGAAGAAATATTTTTGTAGAATCCCAATATCTGAAATACTACAGGTGGTGATTGTCTTCTCTCCTCCATTTCCAGGATGTATCTCTTCTGCAACACAAATAATGACCCATTATCCACTAAAGTTACCCTTGTATCAACCTGTTCCACTAAAACTGTTTCCTCTTTTTCTAACTCATTTGTATGCTGCTGATCCTCATGGTCTTCTAATGGTTGGACCAACTGCTCATTACCTTCTAAAACCTCTGAAGGTGAACATAACTGTCTCTGAACAGTTTGGCTCTCTGGTGGTCTACTAGTCTGACTATGATCATCAGGATCCTCTGAAGGTTGGCACATTGGTGTCTGCATCTGCACAGTTTGGTCCTCTGATGGTTTGATCATGTGGTTATGATCCTCAAGATTCTGTGATGGCTGTTTTATCTGTCTTTGCATCTCCTGGACCTCTGTTGGTGACATAGGGTTTAATACTATACGTTTACTATCCTTTTTAAACATATAAGTATTTCTATACCCATCATGTAATACCATCCTATCATACAACCATGGTCTACCAAGTAATATATGGGATGCACAAAGAGGAAGAATATCACATTCAAGCTCATCATAGTACTTGTCCCCTATACTGAAGGGTACCCTAGCCCTTTGCGTTACACAAAGACCATCTTGATCATTCAACCAATGTAATGTATAGGGTTTAAGATGTGGGATAGTTTCAAGTTTCAACTTCGAAACTAATGATGTAGCTACAACATTAGTACAACTACCGCCATCAATAATAATTGCACACAAGTTTTCTTGTACCCTACAAGAAGTATGGAACAAGTTTTCTCTTTGTCCCTCATCAATGGTTTGAAAAGAAGTCATGTCCCGATGCAATATGTTAGCATAATGAAACATTTCACTAGACATGATTGTACTAAAATCCAACAATACAATAATTATCTTCACACTTCCAAGGTTCAAGTACACAACCAAACCACAAATAAAGTACACTCAACTACTTCCAAGTAGATAGAATTAAATTCAACAACAAGTGTTTAAGTAACTAGTTCAATTACTTTCACACATTTAATGAGTTGTTTGAATTTGAAATTCTATTACTCACTTTCCTTTTTCGCTAAAGTTTTACACCCACAATGAATCTTAATGTGCAGCACCTTTAATCCACATAAATCCACAAATTTACACCACCACACACACCTTCAATCACGGTGCACTCACTCCACCAATAACTCCACAGCAACAACACAAACAACAACAACAATTAAGATGTATCACTTCTACGGCAACAACAAGGTGAATATTGATTACAAGTAGTCTTCAACTTCCATGGCAAATAATGAAGACAAAAGATTAATAAGTAGCTTTCCCAAAATGAATTCCGAATCCCACTATAGGCAGCAACTTTCAATTTGAAATTCAAATAACTTCACTTATTGCAAGCCTTCCTCAATTGGTAACAATGAATTCAAATTCAAATAGCAATTATTAACTCCCACAACTTAATTGCATATGATTTGAATTCAAATAATTCCTTACTAACCAAACTTATTGTAATCTGCAAATTTAACTTCACAAATTCAGAATTACACAATGGAATTCAAACAACAAACTTCACAACTCCACACGCCACAAGCTACTCCACGGCAACAATTGGTAAGTTTTCACAATTTCAAAACAATTTGCTAAGGTAACTTCACTTTGTACTTCTACTCTTCCACGTGAATTAGTATCCACAAAGTGATCTAATAACCTTCCCAAATCAACTCCAATAATCAGCAAATTAAATCCCAATCCAAAACAATTTCGCAATCTCAAACTCCAACAACAACAACAACTACACAATTGCGTTTTTTCCACTTGATCAACCCTAATTGTTGATCACTTCCACGAAATTAATACAACCAATTCCCTTCTCTCAACAAGAACTCTGATACCAAAAAGATGATGTGCCTAAACACACTTAAAAGCACATCCAAAAGACTTAAGAAAAGATATCTCAAGTCTAGGCAAAATCGGATCCAAAAAATGGCACTTTTCAAATGAACCCTAATGTTGAAATGATGAAATTCAATCTACTAATGATATAATCTGAATACCACAATGGAAATGGCTTCTAATAACACTCTAATATCATATAATCCACGCAAATGAAGCCTGAATTTGACAAAGAAAACCGTAAAGTAAGATCCCTTTTCCAAATGGTGAAATTCACGTTTTCTAGGAAACTTTTCAATGATAATCCAAATCAAATGATAAGTACTTCAAATAATCACAAGCATTCGTGTACAATATGATGTAAATCTTACCAAGAACTATCTCTAATCAACCCTAGATACAACACACTAGAGAAGAAAAGAAATCACAACAAATAGGAATTGATATGACTCACAAATTCCAATTGTTGCACTCGCCACAATTTCAAGTCTTGGAATTGAAATTGATAAGAGTTGGAACCAAGGTATGAACCCTAATTCACACGTGAAAAGAGGTGTTTGTTCTGCAAAAATAAGCTCTCTCAAACCCTCTCTTAAGCAAGTATTTATACTTGCTACTTCTAGGGTTAAAAAGTGCCCAAAATTACAAGTTTGCCACTTTTAAGGTGGCTAACCCTAAATGAAAGTTACAAAGAAATAAAAGTGTCCCAAAACCCAAATACAAGTAAAATAGTTCATAAAATGAAAAATACATAAAAGAAATGCTCTTCATGATGCCGGTCTTCTATAGGATCCATCGGCCCAACATATCGTCGGTTCAAGTCGGTCCATGGATAACCCACAAGCTGAGTTTAAGTGAGTTTGTCCATTGCCCTGTAAAGCATAATAAGTATTCCTGTTGGAATATAAAATACATGAATAAGATAAAAGAGGTTAGTATATAAATAATTCCATGGTCAATCTGCTGAAAATGGGCCCTCAATGCTAAGATTTGAAATCCTTCAGTTCTTGCCCTAATGATAGGTCTTGTCGGATTTTTATTCCTATCAACTTGGTTTTGAATCAACAGGAAGATACACGGTTGAAGTACACGGCCGTGTATCTATCTAGAAGGAGGCACGGGTTGAGGCACCGCCATGGTGCAAACCATGCCACACACTGCATGAGAAGGAGAGGGACACGGCTTGTGATACGGCCGTGGTGGAAGACGTGGTGGAAGTTGAAATGGAAGACGCGCCAAGGATGAAAAAATGTGGAACATTAACCAGAGGATGACACGACTTAGGATCTGGTCGTGGTTGAAGCCGTGGCACACACTGGACACGGATGAAGAATTGTAGATTATGCACAGAAGAAGGCACGGCTTTAAATCTAGCCATGGTTTGAGACGTGGTACACACTGGACACGGAAGATGATACGTAAATTACACACAGAGGAAGGCACGGCTTGCCCCATGGCCGTGTGGTAGGGCATGCCAGGCGGACGAATATTCACTTCTCAAAATCTACTTGAAAAAGGAAAGATATTTTCGTATCTTGCTAGCAAAAGATCACATGCCATTCCTTTAACAATATAAATAGAACTAACCCTAGAGGGTTATGGAGATCTTGAATCTTGATCATCTTGGAAACAAGAAGGAAAGAAGGAGGCAGAGCCAACAACCGGGAATAGAGGCTTGTTATGTTTTTACTTTTTATTTTCGTTTTGTTGATGAACATGAGTAGCTAAATAGTTTTTCTAGCCAAAGGGTCATAGATGTTTAATTCTCCACGAATTGTGAGATCTAATTGATTTGTCTTTATTCTATTCTTTGTTTTCGGATATTCGTATATCTTCTGAACGTTTTGTCATTATTATCTTTGTTGATTGGTATGAATTAGAGCTCTTCTACTCAATTAGCAAGTTAATATATTGTCAACTAGCACGTCAAATCCATAATTGTTTGATTGTTCTAGTCTCAGTGACACAATAACATGTTTGGTTATAAAATAGATGATCGAATTCATGTTATGGAGGTGTATGATCATGTTTAAACAGGTTATCTTATAATCTATTGGCATGAATTGGTGGTCTCTCTAATGTTTAATGCTATTGATAGATTAAATCCTAAGAGCTTGTCTAGGGTTGTCTAATCGATAAGAGAAATAATCAAAGAGCTTCACTTGATTATCGAGGAAGTAAGGAGAGATAGGTTGTTAGAGCTTGTTAATAACCATAACCAGTTTATCTTGAAATAAGAATAGAAAACATTTACATCAATGATCAATTCCTAGAATTAATCTATCTTGATTCCTTTGGCTAGGCTTTCATCAATATTTGACTTTATTATCTTGTTTCAACATTATTTGATTCACAAACAAACCCCCCCCCCCCCCCCCCCCCCCCCCCCCCATTTTTCTTTTATTCTTTATTCTCTTTGAATAGAAATATATTTAACCAATCCCTATAGATTCGACCCTACTCACCACTATATGCAAATCATATAATTGTCTAGGAGCAGGTTTTTATTTTTGTTGGATTCGACACCCATCAAATTTTGGCGCCGTTGCCGGGGATTGGTGTCAAATTTATTTCTATTTTTGTATGGCTCATTCTTCTCAGATAGGTGAACTCACTTATAATCCGGAGATTGAGAAGACTCTAAAGAGGTTGCGATGAGAAGCTAGATCATCCTCTAAACTGAACTTAACATCGGATTTGTCTTATTCATCCCATGATTCTGAAAAAGAAGATGATAGGGCAAATCTCGAGAGAACATTGCGAGAGTTAGCTGCACCGGATGTGAATCAACAACCACTTTGTATTCACTATCTCGAACTAGCTGTTGAATTCGAGTTGAAATCTGGGTTGATACATCTGCTACCTACCTTTCATGGTCTTGAGAATGAAGATCCTCACAAGCATTTGAAAGAGTTTCATATAGTGTGTTCTAGTATGAAGTCGCAAGGAATAACCAACGATCAAATCAAGCTACGTGCTTTTCCATTTTCTTTAAGTACTAAAGCTAAAGATTGGTTGTTTTATTTGCCTCCAGGTTCTATAGCCACTTGGACAGATATGGTCAGACTCTTCTTAGACAAATTCTTCCCCGCATCTAGAGCCGCTGGTATAAGAAGAGAAATTTGTGGTATCAAACAAAGGGACACCGAGACTCTTCATGAGTATTAGGAGAGGTTCAAGCAACTGTGTGCAAGCTGTCCACAACATGGGATATCTGAACAACTTCTCATCCAATAATTCTATGAAGGCCTACTTCCGATGGAGAGGAAGATGATGGATGCTGCAAGTGGAGGTGCCATAGTAAACAAAACCCCTGGTCAAGCTAGGGAATTGATCTCCATTATGGCTGCTAATTCACAACAATTTGGGTATAGGCATGATACGTCTTCAAGGAAGGTAAATGAGGTAAGTGTGTCTAACCTTGAACATCAAATTTCTGACCCAACCTCCCTTGTGCAGCAGCTAGCTCTTGGAAATACCCAGCAAGTGAAGGCTTGTGGAATTTGTTCTGCTCCTAATCATCCTACTGACATGTGCCCCACATTACAAGATGACAATCATGAACACGCCAACGCTGTAGGAGGATTCCCAGGACAACCACAAAGGAAGTATGACCCCTACTCGAATACTTACAATCCTGGATGGAGGGATCATCCTAACTTCCGATATGGCAATAACCCTCAACAATTCCAACAATTCCAGCCTAAGCCATCACACCAAGTACCCCAAGCTCCTTCCACTTCAGGTATGTCTCTTGAGGATATTGTTAAGTCTCTCGCTGTTAATACCAAAAAATTTCAAGAGGAAACAAAGCAAAGCATTCAAAACTTGGAGAATCAGGTAAGCCAACTTGCTTCTGCTGTAAACAGATTAGAAACTCAAGGTAAGTTACCTTCTCAAACTATTACAAACTCGAAGCAAAGCGTTAACGCAATTACCTTGAGAAGTGGAACAGAATTGCAGGCATCAAATAAGAAAGGACACCCATCTACTCTTGGGGAAGAGACTAAGAAAGAAATTTCAATTCCGAACCAGCAGGACAACCAGATTAGCAAGTCTCTAGTTGAGCCATCAAAGGTCACATTGATACCACCTCCTTTCCCCTCCAGATTGGCGAAATCCAAGAATGAAGCGGAAGAAAAAGAGATTCTGGAAACCTTTCGCAAAGTCGAGGGAAATATTCCTTTGCTTGATGCAATTAAGCAAATACCGCACTATGCTAGATTTCTCAAAGACTTGTGCCCTAACAAAAGGAAGTTGAAAGGCAATGAAAAGATTAGTGTGAGTGAAAATGTTTCAGCTATTATTTAGAAGAAGCTTCCTCCTAAATGTAAGGATCCAGGTATGTTTACCATTCCTTGCAAAATAGGTAATCTTGGAATCGCTAAAGCCATGTGTGATCTAGGAGCTTCTATCAATGTCATGCCTTTGTCTATTTATCAATGTTTAAATGTTGGTCCTTTGAAGGAAATGGGTGTTATTGTTCAACTTGCTGACAGGTCCAACGTTTATCCTGAGGGAGTTCTAGAGGATGTTTTAGTTCAAGTCAATGGGTTGGTTTTTCTTGCTGATTTTTATGTGCTTGACATGGAAGATAATGATTCTCATAATTCATCAATGATATTATTAGGGCGACTATTCCTTAAGACATCCAAGACGAAAATTGATGTAAATGATGGTACCCTCACTATGGAATTTGATGGTGAAGTAATTAAATTTAACATTTATGATGCCATGAAACATCCTAGCAATATCTCTCCTGTTTTTGTTGCAGATGTTATTAACCCATCACCACAGGCGCCAAAGCTGGAATCAAAATCCTTACCCAAACTTCTAGCCAGGAACGTCTAGCCAAAGACGTTAAAGAAAGGCGCTTCATGGGAGGCTACCCATGTCAAAAAAAAAAAAATTAATTCAATTTTTAGTTTTGTTTTGCTTTCGTTTTAGTTTTAGTTTTGTTGTGATTTTAGTGTCGTTTTGATTTCTTTTGGATCAGCTACAGCAAGGATACATATCATCAGATGACACTTTCTAGAGCTTAAGGGGAGAACTCCAATACTAGGGGAGTACCAGTATTTCCTTTCTCTTATTCTCTAATGTTCCTTCAGTTGTTAATTCCTCTTTAATTGTGCTGAATTAGGAATAGTGAGGACACTGTTCAAGCTAAGTGTGGGGGAGAGGATAATAAAATATAGAGAATAGAGAATTGACCCATACTTTGAATGTTTGTCCTTAAGCAATTTTAAGCCAATTTTTTTTTTTCAAAATTATCATGAAATCTGGAGATTGTACTAAATGTTGTAATAAGCATCTACAAAAATGTGAAATTGACTTGTTCAAATGCTTTACTCACCTACTGTTGTGATTAGAATACGTGGTTAAAATTAAGTAGTGAAATCTTTAAGAAACAAATTTACCTTGTATTTAGCTTTAGAATTGGAAGTCTAAGAGTAAGTCGAGTCCCTAAGTGAAAAATAAACAAGTTTACTTCTAGGTTATATTAGCTACTATATACTCTTTGAAATTGAAAAAAAAAAAAAAAGAATCAAGCATAGCCATTACTCCAATGATTCAAGTAATTGAGTTAAGAGTATTCAAACTTGAATGTTAGAGTGAGGAAGAGTCCGTAGGGGTATCTCAAAACCCGGTCACTTGAGTGATGAGCTTGGGATGTGCCAACTCAATGAACTCACTATAACGATAAGGGCGAAAAGGCGAAAAGTTCATGAAAAGAAGTGGGCAAAAACCCGTCAAAATAGATGCTTGATTAAATCTAAAGGACATGAATGTAAACATTCATTGAATAAAACAAGACTTATAATAAAAAGGGAGAATATCTAGCAAAGAGTTGATACCATATGCTTTTACTTTATGCTGCAAGGATTATATGTTTGCTAATATCCAATGAAGTTTAATTGGGTGTTTTTCTTTAGTGGATTAAGTATTTACTTTTGGAATAAAAATTCTTTTGCTAAACATGAGGATTAAAGTTTGTTTTGTTTAGATTAGCTATTGAATTTTGTCCATGGTAATTTGATCACAGGAAACCAGTTTGGTTGAAGTAGTAGACATTAAAATTACAAGTCATGAATTACAAATGAATAGATGCTTGAAATGATGAAAAGAAAGTTCGTATAATCTGTGACGGATTTCTTAATTGATTGGATTCATTTTCTTCAGGACAAGCAAGAGTTTAAGTGTGGTGGAATTTGATAGAGTCATTTTATACTCAATCTTTATAGTATGAAGTGCGTTAATTTATTATAGATTTTATAGAAATCATAAGGAAATGGTACTTAATTCTATTATGGTGATAAATCAGGTTAAATGGAGTCAAGGGTGCCAATTGTAGTAAATTAGAGAAGTCATCTACAACTTGGATCAAAGACAAGGATTTACACCGCCGGAGGGAAGTATATGGACGTGTAGTTGAAGTACACGGCCGTGTACTTGGTTTTGAATCAATAGGAAGATACACGTTTGAAGTACACGCCGTGTATCTGTCTAGAAGGAGGCACGGGTTGAGGCACCGCCATGGTGCAAACCATGCCACACACTGCATGAGAAGGAGAGGGTCACGGCATGTGACACGGCCGTGGTGGAAGACGTGGTGGAAGTTGAAATGGAAGACGCGCCAAGGATGAAAAAATGTGGAACATTAACCAGAGGATGACATGACTTAGGATCTGGTCGTGGTTGAAGCCGTGGCATACACTGGACACGGATGAAGAATTGTAGATTATGCACAGAAGAAGGCACGGCTTTAAATCTAGCCATGGTTTGAGACGTGGTACACACTGGACACGGAAGATGATACGTAAATTACACACAGAGGAAGGCACGGCTTGCCCCATGGCCGTGTGGTAGGGCGTGCTAGGCGGACGAATATTCACTTCTCAAAATCTACTTGAAAAAGGAAAGATATTTTCGTATCTTGCTAGCAAAAGATCACATGCCATTCCTTTAACAATATAAATAGAACTAACCCTAGAGGGTTATGGAGATCTTGAATCTTGATCATCTTGGAAACAAGAAGGAAAGAAGGAGGCAGAGCCGACAACCGGGAATAGAGGCTTGTTATGTTTTTACTTTTTCTTTTCGTTTTGTTGATGAACATGAGTAGCTAAATAGTTTTTCTAGCCAAAGGGTCATAGATGTTTAATTCTCCACGAATTGTGAGATCTAATTGATTTGTCTTTATTCTATTATTTGTTTTTGGATATTCGTTTATCTTCTGAACGTTTTGTCATTATTATCTTTGTTGATTGGTATGAATTAGAGCTCTTCTACTCAATTAGCAAGTTAATATATTGTCAACTAACACGTCAAATCCATAATTATTTGATTGTTCTAGTCTCAGTGACACAATAACTTGTTTGGTTATAAAATAGATGATCGAATTCATGTTATGGAGGTGTATGATCATGTTTAAATAGGTTATCTTCTAATCTACTGGCTTGAATTGGTGGTCTCTCTAATGTTTAATGCTATTGATAGATTAAATCCTAAGAGCTTGTCTAGGGTTGTCTAATCAATAAGAGAAATAATCAAAGAGCTTCTCTTGATTATCGAGGAAGTAAGGAGAGATAGGTTGTTAGAGCTTGTTAATAATCATAACCAGTTTATCTTGAAATAAGAATAGAAAACATTTTCATCGATGATCAATTCCTAGAATTAAACTATCTTGATTCCTTTGGCTAGGCTTTCATCAATATTTGACTTTATTATCTTGTTTCAACATTATTTGATTCACAAACAAAACCCCCCCATTTTTCTTTTCTTCTTTATTCTCTTTGAATAGAAATATATTTAACCAATCCCTGTAGATTCGACCCTACTCACCACTATATGCAAATCATATAATTGTCTATGAGTAGGTTTTTATTTTTGTTGGATTTGACTCCCATCAGATACCTATATTTGATGGTGATTTTTTTTATGGCTCTGCTATCGATAGACATTCTTCAAGTACCATCCTTCTTAGGAACAAGAAGGGCGGGAGCACCACATGGACTAAGACTCTCCCTACCAAATCCTCGTTTAACCAACTCATCCACCTAGCGTTCCAATTCTCTAACCTCCTTGGGATTCATGCGGTATGCTGGTCAATTTAGTAATATTGACCCTGGCATAAGATCGATGGCAATCTCTATCCCGCTCAAAGGTGGTAAACCTGTTGGCAAATCATCAAGAAAAATATCAATGTACTCATTAAATACTTAAGATACTACTGAGGGTAGAGACTGATGTTCCTATACCCCTAGGGCACATCTCAACTATAGCAAGTATACTGGAGTTTCTTCAACTCACCCTATCACCTTGTCCCATCAACAATACCTTCTTTTCCCCAAAATTATTAAGCTGCACTGGAACCCTTTTTACCTTAGATAGCCTATTGATCTATTGCTGAACCCTTTGAACCTCTAAAGGTAACATCAGATTCAAAATAATGCATTTGCCCTCCTAAATACATAAGTATTCCTGAAGCCATCATGTAAGACCCTCTTGTCATATAACCAAGGCCTTCCAAGCAATATATCGGATGCACACATAGGTAGAATATCACACTCAACTTCATCACAGTATTTATCCCTTACATTGAATGGTACCTTCGCTCTTTGGGTCACATGCAAACTCCCTTGATCATTAAGCTAATGTAATTTATACAGTTTAGGGTATGGAGTAGTGGCAAGTTTTAGTTTTGATACTAATGATCCTGCTACTACATTGGTACAACTACTACCATCAACTATAAGGACACATAAATTACCTTATACCTTACAAGAAGTATGGAACAAATTTTCCCTTTGTTCATCATCCTTAATAGTAAAAGTAGTCAATATCCAGTACAATACATTAGTATAATGAAACATTTCACTAGACATGATTGTGTTCAAACCCAACAACACAATAATTATCCTTACACTTCCACGGTTCAAGTACATAACCAAGCCACAAATGAAGTACACTCAACTACTTTCAAGTAGATAAAATTAAATTCAACTACAAGTGTTTATGTAATTAGTTTAATTACATTCACACTTTAATAACTTGTTTGAATTTCAAATTCTACTACTCACTCTCCTTTTTCTTGCCTTGGCTTCTCACCACTTAAATACATAATTGGTAGCAATTAAACACATACATAACACATAATATACCACCACGTAAATTCCCATTATGCTCATGGCTCACAATATTTTACGCCACTAGCATCAATGATCTTGACAACACATACAATAACGAACACCAAATGTACACACCTTTCACTAAGTTTATAAAAATACAACACTACATACAATCTTCCCCAAGCTACAGTTCACTTCCCACTTCCACAAACTACGACAAAACCCGTAACTTTAATACAAAATAAGGCAGCTTACTTTCAAATTCAAAAAGGAGTTCAATAAGTGCAAAATTCCACAAATGGTAAGAAGCTATTTCAAATTCAAATGACTCACAATTAAACAATGACTTAATGTATGATTTGAAATTTCAAATTGTCTTCTTAATTCACACTTCAATTCTGAATTTAAATTTGAAAACACAAGTGTTACTCCAATTTTTTTTTTTTGAAAATGCACACAACACAAATCCACTTCAACAATTAAACACTACTCTTGCCCCTTCATGGTTTACTTCCCATGCACTACACGTTCACAGCCACAATCAATGAATCTAAGAGTGTTCACATTTCTACGTGATAATCTTGCCACTTCAAGTAACAACATCCACAATTCAATTTTTACTCTCAACTTCGGAATCAAGATGTAAGATCAAGAACCCTAAATTTCCGAAATAAAAAATCACATAACCCTTCTTACAACCACTTCAACAAACAACAAATTCAACTCCTCAATAACACACTTAAGCAACTCAATCCTCCAGACACATACAATTTCAGATCAAAAGAAATGAAGAACCGTAATTGATAGTGTAGATCATGAAAATTCCCTTCTCTTAACCTACGCTCTGATACCAAATATGATGTGCCTAAAAGGGCTAAAGCACATACAATAAACAAATAGTAGCAATTCCAATCAACAACCACTCCACAAAATGGGTAAAACCCTAATTCCTTATGAATCCAGATTGTAAAACCGAGTAAGATATGACACCAAATGGAGATGTACTTAAATGATTCAAGAACATAACATAATCCAATAAAACTAACTCCACAAGAGGCATGAACACAATAAGAATCAACAAAACTTGGCTTGATCAACTCCACAAATTAGTCTTAATTTACAAAGATGGAAACCAAAAGGATATATGGAACAATCAATTGTAAGATTATCAATGATGAATAAAGGAAGTGAACTAACATTCCAATTCAAATTGAAAAAGTTTCAAATATGAAAATAGAACCCTAAATTCACGTGAACCAAAGGAAACAACAAATAGCACCTAGATATGACTCACTAAGTACAATTTGTAAACAACAAGAAATGATTGATATTACTCACAATCACTTTGAAGTTAGTTTTCACCACAATTTCGATGATGAAATTGATAAGAGATCAATGGCAATGCAAGGGAACCCTTGACAGCCACAAGAAGGTGTTTTTTCTAAAAGTCCCTCAAAACCCTACTTGAGCAAGTATTTTATACTTGCTCCCTTTAGGGTTAAAAAGTCCTCAAAATTACAACTATGCCACTTTAGGGTGGCTGGTCCTAAAAACACAATTATAAGAAAATGAAAGTATCCCAAAAGCTTACACATAAATAATCCAAGTAAATAACAAATATATAAAAATTAGTCTTCAAGATGCAAGGTCTTCAAAGTCTTTTGATTTGAGTTTTGATGAGGTTCCTGACTCGCTTAAAAGTGGAGGTGATTTGGCAATCTGTAGGATTAATAAATGAACCTGTTGGAATGCATAACAATTATAAGGTAAGAATGAAGAAATTAAGTTATCTTCCTCAGGATTAGGTTGCTTATAAAGGATTCTCAAAACCAAGTTGTGTAAGCCCTTAGCTAAGGCATTGGTGATAGGTCCCGTGGGAATCTGATTCCTATCATGCACTTGCCTAAAAGTCATGGGATAAATGGATAGATTAATATTCTAGGGATCTACAATACCTTCGAAATCAATAAGGCCATAGACAATGCTATTAAGTCACAACCTTTTCCTTTTTGTTTAAGAAATAGAGCTAAACAGTGGTTGAACTCTCATCATAGAGGTTCAATCACTATCTAAGACTAGATGACAAATACATTTAAGGAAAAGTATTTTCCACTAGCTATGACAAAAAAATTATGAAATGATATCTTCTCCTATGCTCAAATATAGTTAGAGACATTATATGATACATGGGGAAAATACAAAGATGTACTAAGGAGATGCCTACACCGTGGTTTTCCATTGTAGATGCAAATCTAGACTTTTATGGAGGATTAAATTAAACCACGAAGCAAATGATTGATATAGCCGTTAGAGGAACACTAAATAACAAAACACTTGAAGAAGCCTAGAATTTGATTGAAAATATGGCCATGAGCAACTATTTATGGAAGGGCAAGACAACAAAGAGTAGTAGGAGTTTATGACGTGAATTCTGTTACTACCTTAATAGCATATGTCAAAGTGCTAAGCAAGAAAATTGATGGGATATCCATGGCATAGCAATTAGGTTAATCGGATTTTGTTAATAATTTTAATGAATGTGTTGATTTTGTAGAGAACCTAATTAGGCAGCAGAACAATCCCTATAGCAATACTTACAATCTAGGATGGTGTAGTCAACTTAATTTTTCTTGAGGAAATCAATAAGGAAATATTCCACCCGGATTCTAGCATCCACCTCCACCACTAGAAAAAGAAGCCTAATTTAGAATAATTGTTAACAAAGTTCATTCATAATATGAAAACATGCTTCCAAGCTATAAAAGCATCATTAAGAAATCAAGAAGCTTCAATAAAAAACTTAGAAAATCAAATTGGGTAGATTGCAAGGATGATTTCTAAATGACCACAAGGTATACTACCTGAAAACATATAACCAAATCTTAAAGAATAGGTCAAGGAAATTACCTTAAGAAGTCGAAAAGAATTGCTATTTAAACAAAAATCTAGTGGAGTAGAGGCAATGCAAGAAACTGAAAAGTAAGAGAAAGATGTTGAGAAAACTCCAAAAGTGATGGAGTTTGTTCTAAAAATTTTTTACCCTGTGTGTCTAACAAAAGAACACTTAGATGAGCAATATGGTAAGTTTCAAAAAAAATTTAAGCAACTTCACATTAATTTACCTTTCGTTGAGGCTTTGTCACAAGTGTCGAATGGTGCAAAATATCTAAAGGATTTACTTAAAAAAAAAAAAAGGAAACTAGATGAGATCCTATAAAACAAGTTACCAAAGAAATTAAAAGATTTAAGGAAGTTTTACTTTACCTTATTCAATTGTTAACTTGTCAATTGAAAAAGCTTTAGCTGATTTAGGTGCTAGTATAAATTTAATGCCATATAAATTATTTAAAAGACTAGGACTATGATATGCCGAACCAATTTCAATAAAAAAATCTTAATTGATGGAATAATTGAACAATTGTGATAGGAATCAAAATCCTACAAGACCAATCATTAGGGTAAAAGCCAAAGGATTTCAAATCTTAGCGATAAGGGTCCTCTTTAAACAAACCGACCTAGGAATTATTTGTATACTAACCTCTTTTCTATTACTTATGTATTATGTGATGAGATCCATGATGGGAGCCAAGCCGGAAGATGGAATGTGGATCCTCTTGAAGTGCCACCTGGACCAATCATAAGAAATCGAGCGAAACGATTCAAGGAAGCACTTAACGGGTTGATAAAGGGTATCCACGAAGCTGGAAAGGATTGGAGCAATCATGAAGTTGGAAAGGATTGGAACAACCATAGGAATGCCCTTGTTTTTGTACAAGTCATAACGGATACGGGTTGAACAGTGCGTGTTTTTACAAGGCACGACCATGTAGGAGTCCGGAGGTTACACAGAATCATACATGGTTGTATACACAGTTAAAAGGCTTGGTCGTGTATGGTGTCAAGCATTTCTACAGAAAGATTGATAAATCTATTTTTACTCTTATAATTGGAGATGATTAAGTCAATTTTTGAGATAATTGGGAGTGAAAATATAAGATTATGATGCTTAATTGATTTATATTTCATGTTCAGGTGTGGAAAAGGAGGATTTGATGAAAAGTATTTAAATTCAAGACGAATTAGAGATAAAAGCAAGTAAAAAGGGAATGCTTTGAAGTTAAAGGAAGTCACACGGTTTTACAAACGGCCGTGTGAAGGAATCAGGAGACTACACGGTTCGGATACATGCCCGTGTATCCAACCGTGTATCAGCGTGGAAGAAGAGTTTTCAGGACAGACCAGTACACGGTTGGAATACACACCCGTGTAATCAACCGTGTATGAAGAACAAAGAAGACAGAGGAATACACGGCTATTACAAACGGTCGTGTGGGATATACACGCCCAGAGTTCACTGACTCAAATCGAAGGAAAGATATCTTCAAATCGATTTTAAATCTTTCGTCCATATTTGAAGGATATCTCCTACACGCCAGAGAAGAAGCTACCCTAAGTATAAATAGTCGTCTTGAGAGAGAGAAAAAGGAGGAGAAAAGGAGAGTTTCAAAAGAGGAGGCCAAGAGGCCGAAAGGCCGAGGAGGCCAAAGGGATAGAAAAGAAAACATGAAAGGATGAGAAAGGAAGAAGACGACACTGAAGGACTCATGCACAGGGGTTTTCTCTTTCTTTTTCATTCTATTTCATTGAGTTATATCTTGAAAATCCTTAGTGGCTAGTTGTTTCATTCCCGAACCTTATGAATTCTAATTGTCATGTAATATGGGATTGATTGCATAGTTAATGAATATTGGAATTCTCTGAATTTATTAATGTTGTTCGTGTAGTGTTGCTAATTTGATGTATGGCCAACATTGAGTTTGCATTGATTTCTTAGAAGATGATTGGGAAATCTCTTGTTTGAATAGATCTTACATGAATAAAGGAATTCGTATGTAATCTAGGGATAGAGAACGTGAATTTTCCGTATTAGGTTAAATTAGATAATTTGATCTATTTGAGGGTGCAAGAGTGTTAATGCAATTCTAATTGATTTTGATAAAAGAGGGATCTTTATCAAAGCGATTAGGGTTAGGAGCTAATTATTCTGGGAAGAACATTAGCTTAGTGTTAGATACTCTGCGGTTTAGAGATAACCATTGCTTGTTAACTAGTTTATTGAAAGGGCAAAGTTACATGACAATTAGAGGAGTAGTAAGGGTAGGGTATATTCTTAGTTATCAGATTAATAATCAAGTTATAATATTATTTTTAATTGCTAAAGGTTTTGTTAAGTATTCTTAATTTAATCTGAAACCTCTCGAATTTGTGCGGTTAGATAGTTGGTTTAGAGTTAGTATTAGTACTTGCTGATCCTTGAGGAGACGATACCCGAACTCAACTCTATACTATTATAATCGATAGGTGCACTTGCCTACTTGATCGTAACAGAGAGTCATAGAAAGGGATTTTTAATTTGAGTGATTGCGATTCAATCAACAAAGATACATGTCTAGAAGTACACAGCCGTGTACAAGCTCTACGCCGGCTCAAAGCTGCCGGCTTCCATTTCAACGCCGCCGGCCTTCACTCATACACCGCCAACCTTTATGTCTCTATTTTGTTATTTTTACGCAACTTAATGAAGTTATGTCGTTTTGGGCCATTATTGTTACGAATTGTAAGCCCTAATATAAAGCTCCTAGGGTTTAGAATATAGAACATACAACATTGAAGTTTGAAAACACTTTTGAGAGAATTCCTCTCTTGGTTCTTTAAAGAACTAATCTAGAACTTATTGGATTTTTATTCTATGGCGTTCATCCCAACTTATCAATCGGTCTTTCATCTCGATTGTGGCGTCTACGTATTATACCAAGGTTCTTGTCTCGCTTATAGGCAACGGGTCGCGGTTTTCACTTAAGTGTGTTTAGCATCTTGGGTAGCAAATTCCGAACGTATTGGTATTGGGTTTCGTCACACGTTGGCGTGGTTCGTATCAGTTTGGTATCAGAGCAAACCGATTTCGTATCAGTGTGGTATCAGAGCCTAGGTTTGTTAACACATCGGTTCAGTTTGAGGACGGTAACATCAAAACCCTAACTCCAATCGTTCATATCAATTGTTCGTATTCAATTTCATAGTGTTAATTGTCTATTGAAAGTGTAGTACCTACTATTCAATTTTGTTACAAAAAAAAGAGGAAGAATTACGACAAAAAAAAAAGGAACGTGATCAAGAGCAACAAACAAAGGCAACAAAAAAAAATCAGAAAGAAAAAGAGGAAATTTTCGAGCCCTAGAGTTGTTTTGAATTCTACGGAAGGAAATTGGTGTAGTTTGGGTTAGTTCCAAGAGAATTGAGAAGAGGAATTGGCGAGTTGATATCATCATTGCTTGTGAGAATACACGAGTGACTGTGCGATGTCATCCTTGGAGCGAAACACGTAAGGGAGTGTATCGTGAGACTTAATCATATATATATTTTTGTTCGTGCTAACCGTTTTTTGCAGGAACTATGTCGAGGCAACATTCTCCTGAAAGTGAGAGGGGAAGGTTTGATGTTAGGTTAGTGATTGAGGCGTTAAGGGGTGAGGTGAAGAGGATGTTTCAAGAGGGGATGGAACAAATTCATGAGACGGTAGAGCAAAGACTCGAGTAATCTAAAAACGTCTTCTAAGGGCGTAAGAGGGAGAGTCGTTCTAAGAGAGTACAAAGGGGTGGAGATGAAATGTCGGATGATGAATTTGATGAACCTTCTATCGGGAGTTATAGAGGATATAGTGGTAGGAATAGAGGAACTAGGGATTAGGAAGATAGAGGAGTTAGGAATAGAGAGGATAATCAATTTAGTAATATAAAGATGAAGATTCCTCCTTGCCAAGGGAAGAATGATCCCGAGGCATACTTAGAGTGGGAGAAGAAGGTAGAGATGGTGTTTGATTGTCACAACTATAGTGGGAGAAAGAAAGTGAAACTTGCTGCCATTGAATTTTCGAATTATGCCATAGTGTGGTGGGATCAACTAATGTTGAATAGAAGAAGGAATGGCGAACCACCTATTGAGTCTTGGGAAGAGATGAAGAGGGTGATGAAGAAGTGGTTTGTGCCTGCGTATTACTATCATGAATTGCACAAAAAATTGCAAACTCTTAGGTAGGGAAGCCGAAGTGTGGATGAGTATTTCAAGGAGATGGAAGTTACGATGATCAGGGCGAATGTAGAGGAGGATAGAGAGGCTACCATGGCTAGGTTTCTTGCTGGATTGAATAGAGAAATTCAAAATGTCGTAGAATTGTAACATTATGTAGAATTGGAAGATATGGTTCATATGGCTATAAAGGTTGAGAACCAGCACAGGAGGAAAGGTAGTAGTAATGTACGGTTTCAACAGGGTACTGGTTCATCCACCTGGAAGACTAACTAATGGAAGAAGGAAGAAAAGCCTTTATCTACCAAACCAAAAGGAGAGAAGAGGCAAGCAGGTTCTACTTCTGGTAACCAAGGTAAACCTGATTCTTCTACTCCTAGAAATCGTGACATTAGATGTTTTAAATGCCAAGGTAGAGGCCATATTGCTAGTCAATGTCCAAATAGGCGTGTGATGGTTCTGCGTGATGATGGTGAGTATGAGACTGAGGGGGGTAGTGAAGAGGATGATATGCCTCCATTAGAGGACACTAGTGATGATGAGGAGCCTGCAATAGGGAGGTTAGTAGCAGTAGTGAAGCGAGCTTTGAATGTGCAGGTGAAGGAAGAAGAGGAGGTGCAAAGAGAGAATATTTTTCATACTAGATGTTATCTAGGTGATCATATTTGCAGCTTGATCATTGATGGAGGAAGTTGCACCAATGTGGTGAGTAATTTTATTGTTGAGAGGCTAGGACTCAAGACTACTAAACACCCTAGTCCATATAAATTGCAGTGGCTGAATGATAGTGGCGAGACTAAGGTGAGTAAGCAAGCCTTGATTGCTTTTCGCATCAGTAGGTATGAGGATGAGGTGTTGTGCGATGTGGTACCAATGCAAGCGTGTCATGTGTTGTTGGGGAGGCCATGGCAGTTTGATAGGAAGGTTGTCCATGATGGCTTTTCTAACAAGTATACGCTTGTTCACCAGGGGAAAAGTTTTAATCTTAAACCTTTAACACCTAAACAGGTGTATGAGGATCAGTTGCAGCTACAAAAGTCTTTTGCAAAATATAAGGTGAGTGAAAAACAGAGGGAGAGTGAGAGAACAAAAGACAGCTAGAAAGAAAAGGAATACAAAAGTCGATCTCAAAAGGAAAAAGAGAGGAAAGCTGGAAAGAGTGTGAGAGACCAAGTTGAAGGGGGATCAACTTTGGTGGTGAGTGAAAAGGAGAGTGCAGCCTTGCAAAAGGAGAGTTGTGTGGCAAGAGCGAGTGTAGTGAGGAGAGCGTTAGTAATGAAGCAACCTATGTTGTTGCTGGTTTTTAAAGAAACTTGTTTTAATACTAATGAACTATTTAACTCTTTGCCTAGTATGGTTGTATCTATTGTGCAGGACTTTGAAGATGTCTTCCCTGAGGAGATTCCAAAGGGATTACCACCTATTCATGGTATTGAGCACCAGATTGACCTTGTACCCAGAGCATCGATTCCAAACAAACCAGCGTATAGGAGTAATCCAGAGGAGACAAAGGAACTCCAAAGGCAGGTCGATGAATTAATGGAGAAGGGGTACGTGAGAGAAAGCATGAGTCCATGAGCAGTGCCTGTGATTTTGGTGCCTAAGAAGGATAGGTCATGGAGAATGTGTGTTGACTGCCGCGCTATCAACAACATCGCGGTAAAGTATCGTCATCCCATTCCTTACTTAGATAACATATTATATGAGTTACATGGATCTAGTGTCTTTTCCAAAATTGATCTGAAAAGTGGATATCACCAAATTAGAATGAAAGAAGGTGATGAATGGAAAACCGCATTTAAGACAAAATATGGATTGTATGACTGGTTAGTAATGCCTTTCGGTTTAACTAATGCACCTAGTACTTTTATGAGACTTATGAACCATGTTTTGAGGACTTTTATTGGTAAATTTGTGGTTGTCTATTTTGATGATATCCTCATTTATAGCAAGAGTTTGGAAGACCATATATCTCACTTGAGGGATGTGTTAGAAGTGCTTCGAAAGGGGCAATTATATGCTAACCTCAAAAAGTGCACTTTTTGCACAGACAAACTTGTGTTTCTTGGTTTTGTTGTTAGTGCACAGGGAATACAGGTTGATGAAGAAAAGATTCATTTGATCCAAGAATAGCCTAGTCCAACTAGTGTAAGTAATGTGCGGAGTTTCCACAGACTAGCGAGCTTTTACAGGAGGTTTGTAAAGGATTTCAGCACCATTGCAGCACCACTTACTGAGGTAATTAAGAAGAACGTGGGGTTCAGATGGGGAGAGCAACAAGAGAAGGCATTTCAGACGCTTAAAAATAAGCTGACTCAGGTGCCATTACTTGCTTTACCTAATTTTGCTAAAACGTTTGAAATTGAGTGTGATGCTTCAGGATTAGGTATTGGAGCAGTGCTCATGCAAGAGAGAAGACCAATTGCATTCTTTAGCAAGAAGCTAAGTGGGGCAACCTTGAACTACCCTACTTATGACAAGGAGTTATATGCATTGGTTCGAGCACTGGAGACTTGGCAACACTATCTTTGGCCAAAAGAGTTCATGATCCACACTGACCATGAATCTTTGAATTACTTGAAGGGACAACACAAGCTATACAAAAGGCAAGCTCATTGGGTGGAGTTCATCAAAACATTTCCCTATGTCATCCACTACAAGAAAGGTAAAGAGAATGTCGTTGCTGATGCACTTTCTAAAAGGTATGCTCTTATCTCTGCTCTTAGTTCTAGACTACTTGGTTTTGAGCACATTAAGGAATTGTATGCTACTGATCAAGATTTTTGTGAGGAGTACGTGCATTGTGAGAAGAGTGGTCATGGTAAATTTTATAAATATGAAGGATTCTTGTTTAGGGAGAGTAAACTATGCATTCCAAATTGTTCTTTAAGAGAATTATTAGTGAGGGAGTCTTATGGAGGAGGTTTAATGGGACATTTTGGAATAGCTAAAACCTTAGGGGTATTGCAGGAACACTTTTATTGGTCTCACATGAAACGAGATGTTGAGAGGATTTGTGAGCGATGTGTTACGTGTAAGCAAGCAAAATCTAGAGTCCAACCTTAAGAGCTTTATACCCCACTTCCCATTCCTCATGAGCCTTGGGTAGATATTTTCATGGATTTTGTGTTAGGATTACCCAGGTCTAGACATGGTTGAGATTCTATTTTTGTAGTTGTGGATAGATTCTCTAAGATGGCACATTTCATTCCTTGTCACAAAACAAATGTTGCTTGCAATATTGCTAATTTTTTCTTTAGGGAAGTTGTGAGATTGCATGGTATGCCTAGAACAATCGTATCGGATAGAGATGCTAAGTTCTTGAGCTACTTCTGGAAGACCTTATGGGCTAAGTTAGGAACTAAGTTATTGTTTTCTACTACTTGTCATCCACAAACTGATGGTCAAACTGAGGTAGTAAATCGAACTTTATCTACTTTGTTGAGGGCTGTCATTAAAAAGAACATTAAAAGTTGGGAGGATTGTTTGCCGCATGTTGAATTTGCCTATAATCGTATAATGCATTCTGCTACTAAGTTTACTCCTTTTGAAATTGTGTATGGTTTTAATCCACTAACTCCTTTGGATTTATCACCTTTGCCTATTTCTAAGTATGTTAATCTAGATAGCAAGAAGAAAGCAGAATTTGTTAAACAGATCCATGAGAAGGCAAGGCTAAACATTGAGTGAAGAACGGAGCAGTATGTGAAACAAGCCAACAAGGGTCGTCGACAAGCTGTCTTTGAACCTGGAGACTGAGTTTGGATTCACATGCACAAAGAGCGGTTTCCTGTACAGCGTCGATCTAAATTACTTCCTAGAGGCGATGGACCATTTCAAATTCTTGAGCGCATCAATGATAATGCATACAAGATAGATTTACCAGGTGAGTATCAAGTAAGTGCTACATTTAATGTTACTGATCTGAGTCCTTTTGATGTAGGTGATGATTTGAGGACAAACCCTTTTCAAGAGGAGGGGAACGATGAGATCCATGAAGGGAGCCAAGCCAGAAGATGGAATGTGGATCCTCTTAAAGTGCCACCTGGACCAATCACAAGAAATCGAGCGAAACGATTCAAGGAAGCACTTAACGGGTTGATAAAGGATGTCCACGAAGCCGGAAAGGATTGGAGCAATCATGAAGTTGGAAATGATTGGAACAACCATGGGAATGCCCTTGTTCTTGTACAAGTCATAATGGATACGGGTTGAAGAGGGCGTATCTTTACAAGGCACGGCCGTGTAGGAGTGTAGAGGTTACACAGAATCATATATGGTCGTATACATGGTTAAAAGGCACGGCCGTGTATGGTGTCAAGAATTTCCATAGAAAGATACATGTCTAGAAGTACACGGCCATGTACAAGCTTTAGGCCGGCTTAAAGCCGCCGGCCTAAAGCCGCCGGCCTTCACTCATACGTCGCCGGGCTTTACATCTCTGTTTTGTTATTTTTACGCAACTTAATAAAGTTATGTCATTTTGGGCCATTATTGTTACGAATTGTAAACCCTAATATAAAGCTCCTAGGGTTTAGAATATAGAACATACAACATTGAAGTTTGAAAACACTTTTGAGAGAATTCCTCTCTTGGTTCTTTAAAGAACTAATCTAGAACTTATCGGATTTTTATTCCGTGGCGTTCATCTCGACTTATCAATCGGTCTTTCATCCCGATTGTGGCGTCTACATATTATACCAAGGTTCTTGTCTCGCTTATAGGCAACGGGTCGCGGTTTCCACTTGAGTGTGTTTGGCATCTTGGGTAGCAAATTCCGAAATTATTGGTATTGGGTTTCGTCACACGTTGGCGTGGTTCGTATCAGTTTGGTATCAAAGCAAACCGATTTTGTATCATTGTGTATTCTAACAAGCATACTTGTTGGGTTTTACAGGGTGATGGACAGACTCACTAAGACTCAGCTTGTAGATTATTCATGGACCAACCTAAACCGAAGATGAGCTAGATCGACAGATTCCATTGAAGGGCTGACTTATTGAAGATTATTTTTGTATTTTTAATTTATTTTTGAACCAGTTATTTTGTAAGCTTTTTGGGACATTTTATTTGGTTGTAATTGTTGGATTTAGAACTGGCCACACTTTAGTGGCATAGAAGTAATTTTTTGGTCATTTTAACCCCTAAGTGGAGTAAGTATAAATACTTGCTTAAGTAGGGTTTTGTAGGAAAGTTGAGAGATAAAACAAATTGCTGCCACTTTTCGTGAGAATTAGGGTTCACACTCCAAATTTTCATTAGACTCTTATCAATTCTTCAAGGATTGTAGCAAGTGGCAACTTAAGGATTTGTGAGTTATATCAAATTCTTTAGTTAATTCCATTTCAAGCTAATGTTTCATATTTAGTTGTGATTTAGATTGTGTCTTATTTTGTTCTTGATTATCACATCATTTTAGGGTCATTTTCTATCCTTGGATTGCTTGCAATTTAGTGGAATTAGATCCTAAATTGTAATGTCATTGTGAATTATTCAATTCTAGTGGAATTTGCTAATTTTGCATGGAAGTCTTTGTTTAAGGGATTCATGCCGTTTTAGTAGTCTTGATCATTGGATTTCCATTTGATCTTGTATTGTGTGCTTGATCCTATTGAGCACATCTTCATTTGGTACTAAGTTTATTTGATTTACAAATGGGATTCATAAGGGATTTAGGGTTTAAGCCACTTGTAGAGTTGGTGTTAAAGTGAGTGGCGATGCGAATAGTGTATTTATGTATAGTGTAAGGTGTTGCACATTGTGATTAATTGTGGTATGAAACCATGGCAAGAAAAGAAGGTTGGAGTAGTGAAGTTTGAATTCAAAAACCAATATTAAAAGTGTGAAAGTAATTGAAACTCATTACTTTAACACTTGTTAGTTAAATTTAATAACTTAACTACTTGGAAGTGATTGTTTATGCTTCATTTACTTGACTTTACTTGAAGTGGCAAGACTCATTTATCGACTTGGTTGCTTGCTTGAACCATGGAGTATAGGGTTATGTTTTTGTGTTTTGGAATTAAACACAATCATGTCAAGTGAAATGTTTCTTTCAACTAATGTATTGTGCTAGATATTGACTACTTTTACTACTAAGGATGATGAGCAAAAGGAAAATTTGCTCCATACTTCTGGTAGGGTACAAGGTAACCTATGTGTCATTATAGTTGATGGTGGTAGTTGTACAAATGTAGTAACAACATCGTTAGTATCGAAATTGAAACTTGCCACTACCCCAGATCTTAAGCCTTATAAATTACACTGGTTAAATGATTAGGAGAGTCTTTATGTGACTCAAAGTGCTAGGGTACCTTTCAGTATAGGGGATAAGTATTGTGATGAGATTACATGTGATATTCTTCCTGTGTGTACATCCCATATATTGCTTAGCAGGCCATGGTTATATGATAGGAGGGTCTTACATGATAGCTTCAAGAATATATATGTATTCCAGAAAGAGGGTAAATGCATCATTCTAAATCCAATGTCACCATTAGAGGTCCAAAAGGTTCAGCAACAGATCCATAGGCCATCAAAGATTCCTAAGGATCATAACCACATAAACTAACCTTCAGAGGTTCTTGAGGATCCTAATTACATGAGCTAACCTATAGAGGACAAAACTTGTCAACACAGACGTGCCAACCTTCAGAGGATCCTGAGGATTAGAGTCAAATGAGCCAACCACTAGAGGACCAAACTGTTTAGAGGTAGATGTGTCTATCTTCAAAGGTTTCAGAGGTTCATGAGCAGTTAAGCAAACCATTAGAGGGCCACGAGGGTTAAAGATATATAGGTGAATCAGGAAAGGAGGCAACAATATCAGTGGAATGGGTTAAGATAGGAGAGGTTGATAAATCTATTTTAACTCTTATAATTGGAGATGATTAAATCAATTTTTGAGATAATTGGGTGTGAAAATATAAGATTATGATGCTTAATTGATTGATATTTCATGTTCAGGTGTGGAAGAGGATGATTTGATGAAAAGTATTTAAATTCAAGAAGAATTGGAGATAAAAGCAAGTAAAAAGGGAATGCTTTGAAGTTAAAGGAAGTCACACGGTTTTACAAACAGCCGTGTGAAGGAATCAGGAGACTACACGGTTCGGATACACGCCTGTGTATCCGACCGTGTATCAGCGTGGAAGAAGAGTTTTCAGGACAGACCAGTACACTGTTGGAATACACACCCGTGTAATCAACCGTGTATGAAGAACAAAGAAGACAGAGGAATACACGGCTATTACAAACGGTCGTGTGGGATATACACGCCCAGAGTTCACTGATTTAGAGAGATACACGGTTTATCTACACGCCCGTGTAGTATGACCGTGTGTCTATCGAAGGAAAGATATCTTTAAATCTTTCGTCCATATTTGAAGGATATCTTCTACATGCCAGAGAGGAAGCTACCCTAGGTATAAATAGTCGTCTTTGAAGAGAGAGAAAGTGGGAGGAAGGCAAAAAACACATCCTGGAATTTTGGAGAACAACAATGATGAGATCCGGGATGAGAGCCAAGCCGGAAGAAGAAATGTGGATCCTCTTGAAGTGCCGCCTGGACCGATCACAAGAAGTCGAGTGAAATTACTCAAGGAAGCACTTAACGGGTTGATAAAGGATGTCCATGAAGCCGAGAAGGATTGGGTCATTCATGAAGTTGGAACGGATTGGAACAACCGTGGGAAGACCCTTGCTCTTATACAAGTCACACCGGACACGGGTTGAAGAGGGCGTGTACTTTCAAGGCACGACCGTGTAGGACTCTCAAGATTGCCTAGAATCATACACGGCTAGATACACGGTTAAAAGGCACGGCCGTGTATGGAGTCAAGAAAATCCACAGAAAGATACACGGCTAAAGTACACGGGCGTGCATGTTGCCAGAAGTTGCACAGAAAGATACACGGTCAAAGTACACGGGCGTGTATGTTGCCAGAAGTTGCACAGACAAGTACACAGCCAATGTACACGGGCGTGTACACAGGCCGTATATCCCCTGTCGGCCAGCTTGTTCTGTTTCACGTTTTTATGTCACTTAACTAAACTACGTCGTTTTCGACTTGTTTTTACACAAATTGTAACCCTAGTATAAAAGCTCCTAGGGTTTAGAACATTAGAGATTAGACATCATTGAACATTAAACACTTTTGAGAGGCACCTCTCTTGGTTCTTCAAGAACTTAATTCGAACTTATCGAATTGATTTCCGTGGCGTTCATCCCGACTTATCAATCGGTTTTCCATCCCGATTGTGGCGTCTTCACTTTTATACCAAGGTTCTTGTCTCGCTTATAGACAACGGGTTGCGGTTTTCCACTTTAGGTGTTTGGGCGTCTTAGGCAACGAATTTCCGAACGTATTGGTATTGGGTTTCGTCACGGGTTGGCGTGGTTCGTATCAAACAGCAGTCAAAGGAATTTTTGAGCTTTAATTCTAGAAGGGTTTCACACATGGATTTGATTATTTCGTTTTCTTATTCCTTGAGAACCATGTGTAGCTAATTATTTCATACCCGGATCTTACGAAAGTCTGATTACTATGTAACATTGGGTTTATTGCAAAATTAATGATGATTGAGCATCTCTGATTTCATCCATGTTGTTTATTATATATTGTTGATTTGATGTTTGGCCAGCATTAGATTACATTGATTTCTGATAAGTTGATTGGAAAATCTCTTGTTTGAATAGATCATACATTGGATGAAAAGGCTTGTATGCAATCTAGGGATAGAAAGCATAAGTTTTCCGTATTAGATTGGATATAATGTTTAATCTAATTGAGGGTTGTGGTATAGTCATGTAATTCTGATTATTGTTAATAAAAGAGGGATCTTTGTTAATACGGTTAGAATTAGGAGTTAGTGATTTTGGAAGAAACATTGACTTAGTGTTAGATGCCCCGCGGATCAGAGATAATCAGTATTCATTAATTAGTTTTCTAAGGATTGAAGTTGCATAGTAATTAGATGAGTAGTAAGAGTAGGGTATGCGCTGGAACATTGGATTTGATAATTTAACTCATTGTTTGATATTCATTGATTTCAGTTCTATTAGATAATTTAAGTTTAATTTAGGTAATTTGGTTAAATCAATTCACTCGAAATTGTGCGGTTAGATAGTCGGTTTGAGGTTAGTATTAGTACTTGTAGATCCCTGAGGGAACGATATTCGTGCTTAAACTCTATACTACTATAATCGATAAGTGCACTTGCCTAATTGATCGCAAGGAAGAGTCGGAGTAAAAAGGATTTTAATTTGTATGATTGCGATTTCATTAACAAGTTTTTGGCGCCATTGCCGGGGATCGGCGATATTAAGAACACTAAACGCTGACTAATCTGACCATTTCTTCTCTTATCATTTGTTATCCTTGGTTTTACTTTCTTATAAAGGGAACTAATTAAATTGGTTTTCTTTGCAATTTATGACAAGGAGCTCTTCTTCTAAACTCCTTGAATTCGACCCAGAGATTGATCGAACAGTCAGAAGGAAATTAAAGAGTGCTGAACCTGCTGTGAGTGAAGAGGAATTGCTGCTGAGTGAGAGTGAGAATTCAGTATATAAGAACAGTCAATCAGTGAACAGCAGCGAATCTCATATTGAAGCAATGGCGGACGAACATAGGACCATTCGTGTATTGTGATGCCTGCAATAGAGGCCAACAACTTTGAAGTCAAGGCCTCTATAATGAATATGATCCACAATCAATGCCAATTTGATGGATTACCTGACGAGGACCCCCATGCTCATATTCAGATGTTCCTAGACATCTGTGTTACCATTAAACAGAATGAGGTGTCCGATGAGGCACTAAAGTTGCGTCTGTTTCCTTTCACTTTGAGAGGAAAAGCGAGGCAGTGGTTCGGTTCTTTGGACCGGGACTCCATCACGACTTGGACCCAGCTGGCGGAAACATTTTTGGACTATTACTTTCCGTCTTCTAAAACTGCCAGGTTGAGGAATGATATCACATCGTTCCTTCAGTTGGAAAATGAGCCACTCCATGAAGCTTGGTTGCAATTTAAGGACTTGCTTAGGCGGTGCCCACACAACCAAATGCCTAACTGGTTGCAAGCCTCAACTTTCTATAATGGGCTTGATTATCCGACGCGGCAAACCATCGATGCTGCTGCTGGTGGCACACTTGATGTAAAGACTCCTGAAGAAACTTTAGAATTGTTTGAGAACATGGCCAAGAACAACCATCAATGGAGAAACGCCAGAGCAAGACCGAGAGTGGCAGGTGTTCATGAAGTGGAAATGATGACCACCATTGCGGCAAAGGTCGATGCTCTAGCTAGAAAGGTCGATGGGATGGCGATATCTGCACCACCCCTATATAATCCAACCGATTTCATGGCTCAAGGGACTACAGAGCAGATTAATTATGTAGGTAACCCTACAAGGCCTCAGAACAACCCTTACAGCAACACCTATAATCCGGGTTGGCGCAATCACCCCAATTTTTCATGGAGTAATCCATAATTCCCTCGGGGCAATGCACCTGCACTGGGATTCCAAAGGCCTCCTCCACCACCTCTTCCAGAAAAGAAGTCCAATCTAGAGGACATGATCTCCAAGTTCATCCAAACATCCGTGCAACGCCAACAATCCACAGATGCAGCTCTAAGGAATCATGAGGCGTCCATTCATAACTTGGAAACTCAGGTGGGTCAGATAGCAAAATTGCTTTAAGAAAGACCGCAAGGATCCTTGCCTGGAAACACCAAACCCAATCCTCGGGAACAGGTAAAGGCAGTGACTCTAAGGAGCGGTAACGAATTGCAATCTGACACTATTGGAGTGCAAGGGGTTACGCTTGAAAAAGGGGTTGAGAAGAAAGAAGAAGGGGGTGCTGAGAAGGAACACGGGGCTGAGGAGATCAAAGAGAAAGAGTGTGTTCAAGGGAAAGTTAAAGCATCCACTGTTCAGCCATACAAGCCTCCAATTCCATATCTGGGACGTCTGAAAAAGGATAAGGATCAAGAGCACTTCGGTAAGTTTCTAAACTTGTTTAAACAATTACATATCAACATACCGTTTGTGGAAGCTCTTGCGCAGATGCCCAGGTACGCGAAATTCCTAAAGGATTTGCTCTCGAATAAGAAATGGTTAGGATATCTCTACTACAGTTGTTGGAGCTGAGCGTTCGACGATTTTGCAAAACAAGTTGCCCAAGAAGCTCAAGGATCCGGGTAGTTTCACTATTCCATGCTTAATAGGTGAACTACCGATGGAGAGAGCTTTGGCGGATCTCGGGGCGAGCATAAACCTAATGCCATACTCATTGTTCAAGCAACTGAACTTGGGAGAGCCAAAGCAAACGAGGATGAGCCTGCAACTGGCAGATCGCTCGATCAAGTTCCCTAGAGGAATCATTGAGGACGTCCTGGTTAAGGTAGAAAACTTTATCTTCCCTGTTGATTTTGTAATCCTTGATATGAATGCAGATGTGGAGGTCCCGCTAATCTTAGGACGACCATTTTTGGCCACTGCAAGAGCTATGATTGATGTGGCGGATGGAAGATTAGTTTTGAGAGTGGGGGAGGATGAACTAGTGGTGATAATCCCAGCAGCACTAAAACAAACCTTGAACGTCGACGATACATGTTATGCTATAGATTGTGTTGACAGGTCGGTAATGAGTGTTATGTAAGAGTTGATGTGTAGAGATCCTCTTTAATTGAGTTTGATAGCGGATGATGATGAAGTGAGTGAAAATGTGGAGATTCAAAATGTGAAAGCTCATCTGAGAGCTTATGAGGAACTAGTTTGTAGAAAGGGGTTTGAGAAGATTGGGGTCAGTGAGGAAGGAAGATTGAAACCGTCGGTTGAGGAACCCCAGAACTTGAGTTGAAGCAACTCCCTGAGTACCTTGAATATGCCTTTTTGGAGGCCGATTCTAAACTCCCTGTCATTATTTCAGCTGGTCTGATAAGGGAGCAAAGGGATAGCTTACTAAGGGTCTTGAAGGAGCACAAGAGTGCTCTTGCTTGGAAGATATCTGATATAAAGGGTATTAGTCCTTCGTTTTGCACCCATAAGATCCTGTTGGAGGAGGATTTCAAACCTGTGGTGCAACCTCAAAGAAGGTTAAACCCTAACATGAAAGAAGTGGTCAAGAAGGAGGTGATTAAGCTCTTAGATGCAGGGTTAATCTACCCTATTTCCGACAGTTCTTGGGTAAGCCCTGTACAAGTGGTACCCAAGAGAGGGGGAATGACTGTGGTCCCCAATGAAAGGAACGAATTGATACCCATGAGAACTGTTACGGGATGGCGAGTGTGCATTGATTATAGACGGCTGAATGAGGCAACTCGCAAGGATCACTTCCCCCTCCCTTTTGTGGATCAAATGCTAGAGCGGTTAGCAGGATATCTATACTACTGTTTTTTAGACGGTATGTCGGGATATTTTCAGATCCAAATCGCTCCTGAGGACCAAGAAAAGACTACCTTTACCTGTCCCTACGGTACTTTCGCATATAGGCGCATGCCTTTTGGGTTATGCAACGCATCGGCTACGTTTCAGCGGTGTATGCTAGCCATCTTTGAGGATTTGGTAGAGGACATTATGGAAGTCTTTATGGACGATTTCTCCATCTTTGGTGATTCCTTTGATTCTTGTCTCAATAATTTGGAGAGAGTGTTGATTCGATGTGAAGAGATAAATCTAGTTTTGAATTGGGAGAAATGTCACTTCATGGTGAATGAGGGTATTGTTCTAGGCCATAAAATTTCTCATAGAGGAATCGAAGTGGATAGTGCTAAGGTGGACATAATTGCAAAACTTCCACCACCTTCTTTAGTAAGAGCCATTCGGAGTTTCCTTAGGCATGCTGGCTTTTATAGAAGGTTCATTAAGGACTTCTCTAAAATAGCCCGTCCGTTGACACGGTTATTAGAAAAGGACATACCTTATGAATTCACCAATGAATGCCTTCAAGCGTTCAATAAGCTTAAGGAATTGTTGACCAAAGCACCTATCATGGTGGCTCCTGATTGGGATCTTCCTTTCGAGTTAATGTGTGATGCAAGTGATTTTGCTGTTGGAGCGGTTTTGGGACAAAGGAGGGATAAGCACTTTCAGCCTATTTATTATGCTAGTAAGACCCTCACAGGTGCTCAAGAGAACTACACCACGATCGAAAAGGAACTTCTTGCTGTAATTTTTGCTTTTGACAAGTTTCGGTCTTATTTAATTTTGTCTAAGGTAATTGTTTACACTGACCATTCAGCTCTCAGGTTTTTATTATCTAAGACAGATGCCAAACCGCGACTCATTCAGTGGATATTGCTTGTCCAAGAATTCGATTTGGAGATTCGAGATAAAAATGGGAGCAGAGAATCTAGCTGCGGATCATCTTTCTCGATTGGAGAACCCGCATTTGGAGAAATTGGATGAAGATGAGATTGATGATGCTTTTCCAGAGGAAGGACTTTATCAGATTAACGGGGTAAGTGACACTTCCGATCCTTGGTTTGCTGATTTTGCTAACTATCTTGTTTGCAAAGTACTCCCTAGTGACAAAACGCCTCAGCAAAAGAAGCGGTTCTTTGCTGAGTTAAAGCACTATTTTTGGGAGGAACCGTTCTTGTTTCATGTTTGTGCAGATCAAGTGATTAGACGATGTGTAACCGAGCAAGAAGGGCAAGAGATTTTGAAGCACTGTCACACCGGGCCAACTGGCGGTCATTATAGTGTGAATCGGACAACCCACAAGGTTTTAGAATCCGGATTTTATTGGCCAAGTATATTCAAAGACTCCTTCAGTTTTGTGAAGACATGTGACAGGTGCCAACGTGTGGGTAGTATATCAAAACGTGATGAGATGCCCCAGAACTTCATTTTGGAGTGTGAGATCTTCGACGTGTGGGGGATCGATTTCGTGGGCCCTTTCCCAAATTCTTTCGGGAATAAGTATATACTCGTGGCAGTGGATTATGTGTCCAAATGGGTAGAAGCCCAAGCTTTGTCCACCAATGATGCCAGAGTAGTGGTGAAATTCTTAAAGAAACTTTTTTCTAGGTTTGGAGCACCACGGGCTTTAATTAGCGATAGGGGAACACATTTCTGTAATGTGCAATTGGAGAAAGTGCTGAAGCGGTATGGAGTCACCCATAGATTAGCAACCCCCTATCATCTTCAGACGAGTGGTCAAGTGGAAGTTTCAAACCGTGAACTCAAAAGAATTCAAGAAAAGACAGTGGAGCACCACTGAAGGGACTGGTCGGAAAAACTAGACGATGCATTGTGGGCCTACAGGACTGCATTAAAAACTCCTTTGGGTACCACTCCATATCGACTAGTGTTTAGGAAAGCTTGCCACCTGCCAGTGGAGTTAGAACATCGAGCCTTTTGGGCTATGCGTACTCTCAACATGGATCTAGAGGCTGCTGGAAAAAAGAGGAAGTTTCAGTTGAACGAACTCGATGAATGGCGCGCGATGGCCTATGATAACATGTGCATTTATAAAGAGAAGGTGAAGAGGTATCACGACCAGCGGATTCATCATCCGAAACAATTCCGTGAGGGAGATCACGTTCTCTTGTTCAACTCGCGGTTGAAACTTTTTCCGGGCAAGTTGAGATCGAGATGGTCTGGACCATTCAAAGTACACAAAGTCTTTCCCCATGGAGCTGTGGAATTGGAACACCCGGATGGGCACACTTGTAAGGCAAATGGATAGCGCCTGAAGCTATATTTTGGGACTCAAGGGGAGAAAGAGGGCCGAGAGGAGTTTAGACTCCACCCTCTGGTGACTTAATCAAAAGGAGCTTCATTTTGTCGAGCAAATGACGTTAAACAAAAGCGCTTGATGGGAGGCAACCCATGCAATTAGGTAAGTTTCATTTTTGTTTTAAGTTATCACCATTTTTTTTTTCTTTTTCCAAGGTTTTGCAGAGGAGTATTTATGAAGAAGCTTTTTGAGGAGATGGACTTCAAGAAATAATCAAGAGAAGGAAAATTTTAACCTTCAGGAGACACATGGATGACATACACGGGCGTGTATCACGCCCGTGTAGAGAGAAAGGTAAACCACAGAGTAATACACGGTCAAGTCACATGGGCGTGTGACTGACCGTGTATATAAGGAAATTTTGAACAAGGAAGACACGGCTAAGGGAAACGGCCGTTTATCAAATCCGTGTATGGGGAGCAAGCCACAGAGGAACACACGGTCAGGACACACGGGCGTGTGTCCGACCGTGTATGAGAGGTAAGTTTTCTAACTAGAAGTCAGAGGGGTACACGGTTGTATAACACGGCCGTGTGTTATACCCGTGCTTTCGCAAAAAAAAAAAAAAAAAAAAAAAAAAGAGAGCTTAGGCCTATACATGGGCGCATTACACGCCCGTGTATGGGGACCGTGAGTGTTCGGGTATTTATACCCTTTTTGATAACCGTACCCCTCATTTTCAGTACACTCTCATCTACATATTTTTTTTCTCTCTATACATCATTCACTTTCCATTCCCTTGTTGGTTTCCCTCTCACATTGCTTTGACAAGGTAAGATCTCTCTCATTCTTCTTCCTTTCTCTTGCTTCCCTCTCTATTTTCTCACTCAAGGTCAGATTTCCATGTGAATGTGGCGTGTTATGACATGTGGAGGATAATGAAACCTTAGGGCTTTTGTTTATCTGAGTATAGATGATGTTTTTCATGCGATTTATGAAGTTTTTCCATTCTCCATTGCTCGATCTTTGTTTGGATTATAAAATCTAGGGTTTCGAACTGTTCATGCGTGATCCTTTGTGATTGGGACGTATTTTGGATTGCATGCTGAAGGGATTTTTGCTTTAAGCACCATTAGTGCATGTGATTGATGATTCTCTCGTAATTTCTTGCAATACATGGCCGTTTATGAGTTGTTTTTCAAATTTTGGCGGGGATTTTCTTATATACACGGCTACAATACACTCCCGTGCCCAAGAACCGTGTATGATGCTATGAACCTTAATTTTGATGGTTTTGCGTGCTTCCGTGATGCTAATGGTGGAGTTCCTTGTTTACGATGTGATTATTTGATGTATTACCTACGGGCTTTGTTTGTTTTAGACTCTTTTATTCTTGGTATGATCAAGTTCTGCTTATTTCCCTTTTCAGATGCTACGCGTCAAGACTGTTGCTCAAAAGAAGAAAAGAAGCCGATCCGAAACGGGTAGTTCAAGCTAATCTGGAGCTCTTCGATACCCTGTAAATATTCGAAAGAAGGATAAAGAACTTTTTACCCTATATAAGTCGAAAAAGGTCATCAAACCGAATGTGGTGTTGGACTGGGACGTTTTGAGAAGATTTGGGTTGGTCCAATAATTTGAGAGGCTCTTAGCTGACCGAGCCTGGTTTCACCTGTTCATGATTGAAGAAGACTTATACGAGGAGTTCATTCTTACTTTCTTAGCCACCTTCAAGATCTCAGGTACAATGAATGCTGGTGTAAGAAACGAAGTTGAGTTTCTGGCCCAGGGTGAGTACCATAAGATGTCCATGACTGAGTTCATAGAGGCTATGGGCATCTATGATGAGGCTTTTCTTCAAACCCCTGAGTTTCACGCCCTTCCGGTTTCGTGGGGCTCAGCGAGTTCTATCTCTTTATGGACTTAGTATGGTATTAGTGCCTACAGTGCCTCTCACACCAAGGCCTCTCAACTGAAAAATAGAGTACATCATATCCTACATTACATTATGGCTCGCTCTACCACTGGTAGGATCGATTCAGAGGGCGTTGTTAACGCTAGAGACTTATTTCAGTTGTGGGCCATGCATACTGGAACCCGCGTCAATGTGGGTGTTTTTGCCTTCAACGCCAGGTAGAGAAAGGACCGAAAGGGGTTTTCCTAGGTGCTCTAATTATTAGAATTTTGAAAAATCTGGGTCTATTCCCACATCGAGCACCTAATGATTTCATTGGGCGATCACTGAAGCTTAAGGCTAGGATATTAAGCGATTGGAATTTCCAACCAATTGACGTTGGCGCTGAAGAGGAGATAGGGGAAGAGGAAGAAGAGGAACCACAATTGGAGGCTGAACCGTCCGTCAATGTGCAGATGCTAGAGTTGGTTTCTCAGCTATCGCATGATGTGGGAGAAATAAAGAAAAACCAGAAAATGATGAAGCAGAAGATCACTAAGGTGGAAAAACGGCAGAAGAGACTGAAGAAGTTTTTAATCGATTGCTTCACCAAGCTTGGTGAGAAGTTAGACATTCAGTTCTCTTCCTGTGCCAGCTCAAGCGAAGAAGACGTGATCCCTCCCGAACCGATCAGCCGATAGAGGCATACTGAGGGGGGATCGTCTTCTACTCTACCTGCTCCATCAGAGGAAAGCCCCCACAAACCAGGCAAGGAGCGAATGGTTGCTGAGGAAAACTCTGACGATGAAGACTATATGTCTGAGATGGATGATGACTGATTTTTCCTAACTATTTGCTAACTTGTCTGTATAACCCTGAATTGTTTCTGTTGACTATTTGCTGTGACTTTGATTATCTGTGATAAACTTGGATGATATTGACTTGTGCTTATTTGTTTTGGTGATAATCATTTCTTTTAGTTTCTCTTTTAGCGTGTTTTGTTTTTAGGATTTTATCTATACCCATTTAGACTTTCGCTGGTGCTGATTGAATGTTGAAAGCTGATGATCTCAGAAGGATGATTCGAGGATTTTGCACTTGAATGGAGTTTCCCCTGTGAATGACTTGCCACTTATAGATTTCAAGGGAGTTTCAGTTTTCTTTCTCCTTTTATTTTCCTTGTTTCTATTTTCTTTCCTTAGTGTACTTTGTGGGCAGACATTGGGGACAATGTCTGATTTTAAGTGTGGGAAAGGGAATAGAAAGAATAGAAAGATATCACAAGAGCAATGAACTTATGGACTTTTAAATGCTCAATTTCCCTTGTTTAAGTAACATTTGGAAGATTAATGATGATGAGAAATAGTTGCTCAGGAAACATGAAATTGCACTTGTATAGGTAGCTATTTCATGGGAAATTTTTCGAATTTTGCATTATTCTCTTATTTTGTATTCTCTTTACCTTTTTAGAGTTATAGTATGGTATCCATGTGAGGGAGACTTACTTGTTATTTAGGCTTTCATTTCAGATTTAGGATTTGATTTTGCGATCTTGAATGAAGGAACAAGTGATACTTATAGCTTGGTGACTTTCCCCTACAAAAATAATGGAATAGAACACAAATTGGGAGAATTTGATGATAAAAAAAAAAAAAAAAAAACTGATGAACAATAACAAATAGTTCAGAAGTGGATCTCATTGACTCGAGTAATTATGTCCGAGGGGTGCTCTTTCGGGGGAATAACATCTATTGACTTGGGTGATGAACACGGGATCATTGGCTAAAAGCTCGCTACAAGGGTTATGAGTAAAATCCGAGAAAACTGAACTAAATGAGGCTTTAAATTAGAATATTTGGATTTGAGTGGTAGAGGTTCGAAGGGGTATCTTAAAACCTAGTAGCCTAAGATCGTCTGATCTGGGACTTACTGGCTAAGGAAACCGCTCTTATTCACTAAAAGAAAGGAATTGATTAGTTAATTCAACCCGAACAAGTAAATCCAAGGGACGCCCTCTATGCTTGAGGGGATAACGTCTGTTAACTTGGGTGATGAGCCCGGGATTATCGATTAAAAGTTCGTTACATGGGTTAATTGACTAAGAAAAAGTACTAAAAGGTTGAACTCCCAATCCAAAAAGGGGAAAAAGATCTAGGAAATAAGTGGATGTATATGCCTGAGTTCTATGATTGTAAGTCTGATCTTAACTTTGAGATTTTTTGTTAAATGATAAAGGGTAAAAGTTTCACTTACTTGGATTAATACTGGAAATCTACTATTGGTATTTTGAATACAAGTGCTTAATAAGATTAAGTGATAAGAAAGGCGAATTGTGGATGTTGAACGCATCGCAATCATACAAATTAAAATCCTTTTTACTCCGACTCTTCCTTGCGATCAATTAGGCAAGTGCACCTATCGATTACAGTAGTATAGAGTTAAGCACGGATATCGTCTCCTCAAGGACCAGCAAGTACTAATACTAACTCTAAACCAACTATCTAACCGCACAAATTCGAGAGGTTTTAGATTAAATTAGGAATACTTAACAAAACCTATAGCAATTAAAATTAACACTATAACTAAATTATTAATCTGATAACTAAGAAAATACCCTACCCTTATTACTCCTCTAATTGTCATGTAACTTTGCCCTTTCAATAAACTAGTTAACAAGCAATGGTTATCTCTAAACCGCGGAGTATCTAACACTAAGCTAATGTTCTTCCCAGAATCACTAGCTCCTAACCCTAATCGCTTTGATAAAGATCCCTCTTCTATCAAAATCAATTAGAATTGCATTAACACTCTTGAACCCTCAATTAGATCAAATTATCTAATTTAACCTAATACGGAAAATTCACGTTCTCTATCCCTAGATTACATACGAATTCCTTTATTCATGTAAGATCTATTCAAACAAGAGATTTCCCAATCATCTTATAAGAAATCAATGCAAACCCAATGTTGGCCATACATCAAATTAGCAACACTACATGAACAACATGAATAAATTCAGAGAATTCCAATACTCATTAACTATGCAATCAATCCCATATTACATAACAATTAGAATTCATAAGGTTCGGGAATGAAACAACTAGCCACTAAGGATTTTCAAGATATAACTCAATGAAAATAGAAGGAAAAAGAAAGAGAAAACTCCTGTGCATGAGCCCTTCGGCCTCCTCGGCCTTTCGGCCTCTTGGCCTTCTCTTTTGCGCTCTCCTCTTTTTTCTCTCCTTTTCTCCTCCTCCAAAAAACTCCTTCTCTCTCTTCAAAGATGACTATTTATACCTAGGGTAGCTTCCTCTCTGGCATGTAGAAGATATCCTCCAAAATTGGACGAAAGATTTAAAATCGATTTGAAGATATCCTTCCTTCGATAGATACACGGTCCTACTACACGGGCGTGTATACAAACCGTGTATCTCTCTAACTAAGTGAACTCTGGGCATGTATATCCCACACGGCCGTTTGTAATAGCCGTGTATGCCTCTGGCTTCTTTGTTCTTCATACACGGTTTACTACACGGGTGTGTAACTCAACCGTGTGTCCTCCTCAATATGTTCCTATGCACGGTTGGTTTACACGGGTGTGTATTCCAACCGTGTATTGATCTGTCCTAAAACTCTTCCACGCTGATACACGGTCGTATACACAGGCGTGTATACTAACCGTGTAGTCACCTGATTCCTTCACACGGCCGTGTATATCTGCTGTTCCATCCAAAAAGTATTTTTCTTCATGTATTCCTCTCTGATTTCAATCCAAATCAATATCTTTTCTCAAAATAGTGGTCCTCATCCCTGAAACTGAAACATTTCTATTTTAAGTATCAAAATTCTTCAAGATAACATCAAATTATTACACAAACAAATAGAATTCATCTAAAATACAAGTGTTAATTTATACTTATCAATGGAAAATGGTGGCTATTGATGGGTGTCGAATCCAACAAAAATAAAACCTACTCTTAGACAATTATATGATTTGCATATAGTGGTGAGTAGGGTCGAATCTACAGAGATTGGTTAAATTTATTTCTATCCAAGGAGAATAAAAAGGAAAAGGAAAATGGGGGGTTTGGTTTGTGAATCGAATAAAGTTAAAACAAGATAAGAAAATTGAATATTGATAAAAGCCTAGCCAAAGGAATCAAGATAGTTTAATTCAAGGAATTGATCATCGATGCAAATGTTCTCTATTCTTGTTCCTAGATAAACTGGTTATGGTTATTAACAAGCTCTAACAACCTATCTCTCCGTACTTCCTCGATAACCAAGAGAAGCTCTTTGATTATTTCTCTTATCGATTAGACAATCCTAGACAAGCGCTTAGGATTTAATCTACCAATAGCATTAAAATCTAGAGAGACCACCAATTCATGCCAGTAGATTATAAGATAACCTATTTAAACATGATCACACACCTCCATAACATGAATTCGATCATCTCTTTTATAACCAAACATGTTATTGCGTCACTAAGACTAAAACAATCAAACAATTACGGATTTGACGTGCTAGTTGACAATATATTAACTTGCTAATTGAGTAGAACAGCTCTATTCATACCAATCAACAAAGATAATAATGACAAAACGATCAAAAGATATATGAATACCCGAAAGCAAAGAATAGAATAAATACAAGTCAATTAGACCTCACAATTCGTGGAGAATTAAACATCTATGACCCTTTGGCTAGAAAAGTAGCTTAGCTACTCATGTTCATCAATAAAACGAAAATAAAAAGTAGAGACATGATGAACCCGGTTGCCTGCTCTGCCTCCAAGATGATCCAAAGTTCTTCAAGATCCAAAGATTCAAAAGTTCCCCTCACCCTCTAGGGTTGGTTCTATTTATATTGTTAGAGGGATGGCATGTGATCTTTTGCTAGCAAGATACGAAAATATCTTTCCTTTTCCAAGTAGATTTCGAAAAGTGAATCTTCGTCTGCCTGGCAAGCCCTACCACACGGCCGTGGGTAAAGCCGTGCCTTCCTCTGTGCATAATTCACGTATCATCTTCCGTATCCAGTGTGTAGCACGGCTCCACCCACGGCTAGATTTTCAACCGTGCCTTCCTCTGTGCATGATCTACAAGTCTTCATCCTTGTCCAGTGTGTACCACAGTTTACACCACGGCTAGATCCTAGGCCATGTCATCCTCTGTGCATAATCAACAAGTCTTCTCCTTGGCACGTCTAGCTTCCACCACGGCTCCAAGCACGGTTTCTCCCACGGCTTCCACCACGGCCGTGCCCTAAGCCGTGTCTCTCTCTGTTGAAAGTCCTCATTTCCGCCTTCTTGTCCAGTGTGTAACACGGTTTGCGCCATGGCCGTGCCTCAAACCGTGCTTCTGATACACGACCGTGTACTTCAACCGTGTATCTTCCTGTTGAGTCAAAACCAAGTACACGGCCGTGTACTTCAATTACACGCCCATGTACTTCCCTCCAACGGTGTAAATCCTTGTCTTTGAACCAAGTTGTAGATGACTTCTCTAATTTACTTGAATTAGCATCCTTGACTCCATTTAACCTAATTTATCACCATAATAGAATTAAGTACCATTTCCTTATTATTTCTATAAAATCAATAATGAATTAGCACAATTTATACTATAAAGATTAAGTATAAAATGGCTCTATCAAATTCCCCCACACTTAAACTCTTGCTTGTCCTCAAGCAATTGCATCAAATCAATTGAGAAATCTATCATAGATTATACAAACTTTCTTTTCATCATTCCAAGCATCTATTCATTTGTAATTCATGACTTGTAGTTTTAATGCCTACTACTTCAACCAAACTAGTTTCCTGTGATCAAATTACCATGGACAAAATTTAAAAGCTAATCTAAACAAAACAAACTTTAATCCTCATGTTTAGCAAAAGAATTTTTATTCCAAAAGTAAATACTTAATCCACTAAGGAAAAACACCCAATTAAACTTCATTGGATATTATCAAGCATATAATCCTTGCAGTATAAAGTAAAAGCATATGGTATAAGCTCTTTACTAGATATTCTCCCTTTTATACATCTTTTTTTATTCAATGAATGTTCACATTCATGTTCTTTTGATTTATTCAAGCATCTATTTTGACATGGTTTTTGCCCGCTTCTTTTCATGAACTTTTGCCTTTTTCGCCCTTATCGTTATAATGAGTTCATTGAGTCGGCAACATCCCGAGCTCATCACTCAAGTGACCGGGTTTTGAGATACCCCTACGGACTCTTCCTCACTCTAACATTCAAGTTTGAATACTCTTAACTCAATTAGTTGAATCATTGGAGTAATGGCTATGCTTGATTCTTTTTTTTTTTTTTTCACTAAGTGTTATGATTGCTTTACAAACAACTTCAAAGAGTATACAGTAGCTAATATAACCTAGAAGTAAACTTGTTTATTTTTCACTTAGGTACTCGACTTACTCTTAGACTTCCAATTCTAAAGCTAAATACAAGGTAAATTTGTTTCTTAAAGATTTCACTACTTAATTTTAACCATGTATTCTAATCACAGCAGTAGGTGAGTAAAACATTTGAACAAGTCAATTTCACATTTTGTAGATGCTTATTACAACATTTAGTATAATCTCTAGATTTCATGATAATTTTGAAAACATTTGGCTCAAAATTGCTTAAGGAGAAACATTCAGAGTATAAGTTAGTTCTCTATTCTTTATATTTTATTATCCTCTCCCCCACACTTAGCTTGAACAGTGTCCTCACTGTTCCTAATTTAGCACAATTGAAAAGGAATTAACAACTCAAGGAACATTAGAGAATAAGAGAAAGGAAATACTGGTACTTCCTTGGTATTGGAGTTTTCCCCTTAAGCTCTGGAAAGTGTCATCTGATTATGTGTATCCTTGCTGCAGCTGATCCAAAGAGTTCAAAACTACACTAAAATCAAAACAAACTAAACTAAAACAAAACAAAACTAAAGCAAAACAAAACAAAAAGATTTTTTTTTTTTTTTTTGACATAGGTTGCCTCCCATGAAGCGCCTTTCTTTAACGTCTTTGGCTAGACGTTCCTGGCTAGATGTTCGGATAAGGATTTTGATTCCAGCTTGGGTGCCTGTGGTGATGGGTCAATAACATCCGCAACAAAAACAGTGGAGATATCACTAGGAAGTTTCATGGCATCATAAATGTTAAATTTAATCACTTCACCATCAAATTCCATAGTGAGGGTGCCATCATTTACATCAATTTTCGTTTTAGAAGTCTTAAGGAATGGTCGCCCTAATAATATTAGTGATGAAGTATGAGAATCACTATCTTCCATGTTAAGCACATAAAAATCAGCAGGAAAAACCAACCCATTGACTTGAACTAAAACATCCTCTAAAACTCCCTCAGGATAAACATTGGACCTGTCAGCAAGTTGAACAATGACACCCGTTTCCTTCAAGGGACCAACATTTAAACATTGATAAACAGACAAAGGCATGACATTGATAGAAGCTCCTAAATCACACATGGCTTTAGCGATTCCAAGATTACCTATTTTGCAAGGAATAGTAAACATACCTGGATCCTTGCATTTAGGAGGAAGCTTCTTCTGAATAATAGCTGAAACATTTTCACTCACACTAATCTTTTCATTGCCTTTCAGCTTCCTTTTGTTAGTGCATAAGTCTTTCAGAAATCTAGCATAGCGCGGTATTTGCTTAATTGCATCAAGCAGAGGAATATTTACCTCGACTTTGCGAAAAGTTTCCAGAATCTCTTTTTCTTCCGCTTCATTCTTGGATTTCGCCAGTCTGGAGGGGAAAGGAGGTGGTATCGATGTGACCTTTGATGGCTCAACTAGAGACTTGCTAATCTGGTTGCCCTGCTGGCTCGGAGTCGAAATCTCTTTCTTGGTCTCCTTCTCAAGAGTAGATGGGTGTCCTTTCTTATTTGATCCCTGCAATGCTGCTCCACTCCTCAAGGTAATTGCATTAACGCTTTGTTTCGGATTTGTGATAGTCTGAGAAGGTAACTTACCTTGAGTTTCTAACCTATTCACAGCAGAAGCAAGTTGACTTACCTGATTTTCCAAGTTGCGGATGCTCTGCTTTGTCTCATCCTGAAATTGTTTTGTATTAACGGCAAGTGATTTAACAATTTCCTCAAGGGACATACCTGAAGTGGAAGGAGCCTGTGATACTTGGTGTGATGGCTTAAGCTGGAATTGTTGGAAACTTTATGGGTTATTGCCATATCGGAAGTTAGGATGATCCCTCCATCTAGGATTGTAAGTATTTGAATAGGGATCATACTTCCTCTGCGGTTGTCCTGGAAATCCGCCTACAGCATTGGCGTGTTCATGATTGTCATCTTGCAATGTAGGGCACATGTCGGTCGAATGATTAGGAGCAGCACAAATTCCACAAGCCTTCACCTGCTGTGTTTTTCCAAGAGCTAGCTGCTGCATAAGGGAGGTTAGATCAGAAATTTGATGTTCAAGGTTAGACACACTTACCTCATTTACCTTCCTTGAAGATGTATCATGCCTATACCCAAATTGTTGCGAATTGGCAGCCATAATGGAGATCAATTCCCTAGCTTGACTAGGGGTTTTGTTTACTATGGCGCCTCCACTTGCAGCATCCATCATCTTCCTCTCCATCGGAAGTAGGCCTTCGTAAAAATATTGGATGAGGAGTTATTCAGATATCCCATGTTGTGGGCAGCTTACACACAGTTGCTTGAACCTCTCCCAATACTCATGAAGAGTCTCGGTGTCCCTCTGTTTTATACCACAAATTTCTCTTCTTATACCAGCGGCTCTGGATGCGGGGAAGAATTTATCCAAGAAGAGTCTCACCATATCTGTCTAAGTGGTGATAGAACCTGGAGGCAAATAAAACAACAAATCTTTAGCTTTAGTACTTAAAGAAAACGGAAAAGCACGTAGCTTGATTTGTTCGTCGGTTATTCCTTGCGGCCTCATACTAGAACACACTATATGAAACTCTTTCAAATGCTTGTAAGGATCTTCATTCTCAAGACCATGAAAAGTAGGTAGCAGATGTATCAACCCAGATTTTAACTCGAATTCCACGGCTAGTTCGGGGTAGTGAATACAAAGTGGTTGTTGATTCACATCCGGCGCAGCCAACTCCCTTAAGGTTTCTCTCTGGATTTGCCATATCGTCTTCTTTTTCTGAATCAAGGGATGAATCAGACAAGTCTGATACTAAGTTCAGTCTGGGGGATGATCTAGCTTCTTATCGCAGCCTCTTTAGAGTCTTCTCAATCTCCAGATTATAAGTTAGTTCACCTGTCTGAGAAGAACGAGTCATACAAGAATAGAAATAAATTTGACACCAATCCCCGGCAACGGCGCTAAAATTTGATGGGTGTCGAATCCAACAAAAATAAAACCTACTCTTAGACAATTATATGATTTGCATATAGTGGTGAGTAGGGTCGAATCCACAGAGATTGGTTAAATTTATTTCTATCCAAAGAGAATAAAAAGGAAAAGGAAAAGGGGGGGTTTGGTTTGTGAATCGAATAAAGTTAAAACAAGATAAGAAAATTGAATATTGATAAAAGCCTAGCCAAAGGAATCAAGATAGTTTAATTCAAGGAATTGATCATCGATGCAAATGTTCTCTATTCTTGTTCCTTGATAAACTGGTTATGGTTATTAACAAGCTCTAACAACCTATCTCTTCGTACTTCCTCGATAACCAAGAGAAGCTCTTTGATTATTTCTCTTATCGATTAAACAATCCTAGACAAGCGCTTAGGATTTAATCTACCAATAGCATTAAAATCTAGAGAGACCACCAATTCATGCCAGTAGGTTATAAGATAACCTATTTAAACATGATCACACACCTCCATAACATGAATTCGATCATCTCTTTTATAACCAAACATGTTATTGCGTCACTAAGACTAGAACAATCAAACAATTACGGATTTGACGTGCTAGTTGACAATATATTAACTTGCTAATTGAGTAGAACAGCTCTATTCATACCAATCAACAAAGATAATAATGACAAAACGATCAGAAGATATATGAATACCCGAAAGCAAAGAATAGAATAAATACATGTCAATTAGACCTCACAATTCGTGGAGAATTAAACATCTATGACCCTTTGGCTAGAAAAGTAGCTTAGCTACTCATGTTCATCAATAAAACGAAAATAAAAAGTAGAGACATGATGAACCCGGTTGCCTGCTCTACCTCTAAGATGATCCAAAGTTCTTCAAGATCTAAAGATTCAAAAGTTCCCCTCACCCTCTAGGGTTGGTTCTATTTATATTGTTAGAGGGATGGCATGTGATCTTTTGCTAGCAAGATACGAAAATATCTTTCCTTTTCCAAGCAGATTTCGAGAAGTGAATCTTCGTCTGCCTGGCAAGCCCTACCACACGGTCGTGGGTCAAGCCGTACCTTCCTCTGTGCATAATTCACGTATCATCTTCCGTGTCCAGTGTGTAGTACGGCTCCACCCACGGCTAGATTTTCAACCGTGCCTTCCTCTGTGCATGATCTACAAGTCTTCATCCTTGTCCAGTGTGTACCACGGTTTACACCACGGCTAGATCCTAGGACGTGTCATCCTCTGTGCATAATCAACAAGTCTTCTCCTTGGCATGTCTAGCTTCCACCACGGCTCCAAGCACAGTTTCTCCCACGGCTTCCACCACGGCCTTGCCCTAAGCCGTGTCTCTCTCTGTTGAAAGTCCTCATTTCCGCCTTCTTGTCCAGTGTGTAACACGGTTTGCGCCATGGCCGTGCCTCAAACCTGCTTCTGATACACGGCCGTGTACTTCAATCGTGTATCTTCCTGTTGATTCAAAACCAAGTACACGGCCGTGTACTTCAATTACACACCCATGTACTTCCCTCCGGCGGTGTAAATCCTTGTCTTTGAACCAAGTTGTAGATGACTTCTCTAATTTACTTGAATTAGCATCCTTGACTCCATTTAACCTGATTTATCACCATAATCGAATTAAGTACCATTTCCTTATGATTTCTATAAAATCAATAATGAATTAGCACAATTTATACTATAAAGATTAAGTATAAAATGGCTCTATCAGCTATCCTGGTATAAAGTGGGGTTAATGATTGAATTTCTTCTTGAGTTTTAAGTATTCTGAGAATTGAGACTTCCATATGTGTAATTTGCTTGAGGACAAGCAAATGCTTAAGTGTGGGGAAATTTGATAAATCTATTTTAACTCTTATAATTGGAGATGATTAAGTCAATTTTTGAGATAATTGGGCGTTAAAATATATGATTATGATGCTTAATTGATTTATATTTCCTGTTCAGGTGTGGAAAAGGATGATTTGATGAAAAGTATTTAAATTCAAGACGAATTGGAGATAAAAGCAAGTAAAAAGGGAATTCTTTGAAGTTAAAGGAAGTCACACGGTTTTACAAACGGCCGTGTGAAGGAATCAGGAGACTACACGGTTCGGAAACACCCCCATGTATCCGACCGTATATCAGCATGGAAGAAGAGTTTTCAGGACAGACCAGTACACGGTTGGAATACACACCCGTGTAATCAACCGTGTATGAAGAACAAAGAAGACAGAGGAATACACGGCTATTACAAACGGTCGTGTGGGATATACACGCCCAGAGTTCACTGATTTAGAGAGATACACGGTTTATCTACACGCCCGTGTAGTATGACCGTGTGTCTATCAAAGGAAAGATATCTTTAAATCTTCGTCCATATTTGAAGGATATCTTCTACACGCCAGAGAGGAAGCTACCCTAGGTATAAATAGTCGTCTTTGAAGAGAGAGAAAGTGGGAGGAAGGCAAAAAACACATCCTGGAATTTTGGAGAACAACAGCAATCAAAGGAATTTTCGAGCTTTAATTCTAAAAGGGTTTCACACATTGATTTGATTATTTTGTTTTGTTATTCCTTGAGAACCATGTGTAGCTAATTATTTCATACCCGGATCTTACGAAAGTCTGATTACTATGTAATATTGGGTTTATTGCAAAATTAATGACGATTGAGCATCTCTGATTTCATCCATGTTGTTTATTATATATTGTTGATTTGATGTTTGGCCAGCATTAGATTACATTGATTTCTGATAAGTTGATTGGAAAATCTCTTGTTTGAATAGATCATACATTGGATGAAAAGGCTTGTATGCAATCTAGGGATAGAAAGCATAAGTTTTCCGTATTAGATTGGATATAATGTTTAATCTAATTGAGGGTTGTGGTATAGTCATGCAATTCTGATTATTGTTAATAAAAGAGGGATCTTTGTTAATACAGTTAGAATTAGGAGTTAGTGATTTTGGAAGAAACATTAACTTAGTGTTAGATGCCCCGCGGATCAGAGATAATCAGTATTCATTAATTAGTTTTCTAAGGATTGAAGTTGCATAATAATTAGATGAGTAGTAAGAGTAGGGTATGCGTTGGAACATTGGATTTGATAATTTAACTCATTGTTTGATATTCATTTATTTCAGTTCTATTAGATAATTTAAGTTTAATTTAGGTAATTTGGTTAAATCATTCACTCGAAATTGTGCGGTTAGATAGTCGGTTTGAGGTTAGTATTAGTACTTGTAGATCCCTGAGGGAACGGTATCCGTGCTTAAACTCTATACTACTGTAATCGATAGGTGCACTTTCCTAATTGATCGTAAGGAAGAGTCGGAGTTAAAAGGATTTTAATTTGTATGATTGCGATTTCATCAACAGAGGTCTTAGTAGATAATAGACCATTATATGTGTTGCAGATGAGGTATATCTCAAAAATGGAGGAGAGAAAGCAATCACCCCCTATAGTATTTCAAATGTTGGGATTTTACAGCGATACTTCTTCAGATAACTTGCTAAGAGGATATAGAGTTTCTACTGCATTTGATCTTTTAGATTTGAGGAAAAATCTTTTTTAGGTCCGAAGAGGTGATAGGAATCAAAATCCTACAAGACCTATCATTAGGGCAAGAGCCAAAGGATTTCAAATCTTGGCGATGAGGGTCCTCTTTGAATAAACCAACCTTAGAATTATTTGTATACTAACCTCTTTTTCTATTACTTATGTATTATGTATTCCAACAGGCATACTTGTTGGGTTTTATAGGGAAATGGACAAACTCACTAAGACTCTGCTTGTGGGTTATTCATGGACCGACCTAAACTAAAGATGAGTTGGACCGACGGATTCCATTAAAGAGCAGGCTTGTTGAAAATTATTTTTGTATTTTTAATTTATTTTTGAACCATTTATTTTGTAAGCATTTTGGGACATTTTATTTGGTTGTAATTGTTGGATTTGGACTGGCCCCCCTTTGTGGCATAGAAGTAATTTTTTTGGGCATTTTAAAAACCCCTAAGTGGAGCAAGTATAAATACTTGCTTTAAATAGGGTCGCGGTTTCCCATTTAGGTTTTGGGCGTCTTAGAAAACGAATTTGGAAACGTTTGGTTTGGGTTTCGCCGGGTTTGGCGTGGTTGTAAAGATTTTAAATAGCAATTTTATTGTTTGCCTTTTTTCCCCCTTTCCCCTAGCTTTCGCCTTAAAATTCCTTTAACACAAAATTTAAATTTTTTGGGGTCAATACTTTTTCCTTTACCCTCATTTTTTTACCCCCATAGCAGTCATCCCCTTTTGTTGGGACACTGTGTCCCATGGTCAAACCCATAATTTAAAGCTTGGGTTTGTGAATCTTTTACCCGTGGCCCCTCCCTATTTTTTGATTGGGGCCCCCAATCGCTTTGTTTTCTAAAATTACCCTTCCCTTATTGTTTTAATTGCATTTTTTCCAAAATTTAAATTTCCCCTTTTTTTTAACCTTTTTTTTATCGAATTTAAGGAGTTGGATCCCATTTTTACTTGATGTTTATGGTTAGAGCCCCTTTTCCTCTCTTTTAAACCAATTGGTTGCCCAAAAGTGTTTTTATTTTGTAGTTAAAAATACATGAATATCTTTTTTTAAACCCCAAACAAATTTTTGCCCATGGTTTTTAAAAGGCTTCCAGTGCCTACTGGACCTCAGTGTCTCAAATCAGGGCTATCTTAAAATTTTGCCCCCTTTCTTTAATTTTAGAGACGATAAATTTTTTTCTTTAGGTTTGGTAAAACCTTTTAAATACTCTTTTTTTCCTGCCAAGTATAATTTTTTTCAGCATCCCAACTTCCCCTTTGCAAAAGGTTTTCCCCCCCAAAAGGTGGCAAAACCCCTTAAATTAAATTTGTGTGGTCAAACTTTCATATTTTTTAACTCATGCACCGAATCCTTTCCCTTATCCTCCCAATAAGGAATTTTGGCCCCCTTTCCAGCAAATCAAGGCATCTGAATTTTCTTACTTTAAACCCCCTAGGCGTTTAAGTCACGTTAGGAAAGGTTCACCTTAAAGTTTCACCTTTCCCCTACCAAAAAATGAAAATCTCCTCCCAATCTTTCCCCCAAATTTTCCCCCCAAAATTCTCCTTCCTTTGTGTTTTCATTAGGGGCTTGGGGGGGGGGGCCCTAGGTTTCCTTGTGGTTTGCAATGTTTTTGATCCCCCCGTACTGCTAATGTAGAAATTTTAGTTGACCTCAATTTTTTTCAAAAATTTTTCTTCCACTTGCGTTTTCCCCCTAACCCCCTTTAACCGGGGGTTTGGATCATTCTTCCTCCTTTTCACTTCATTGACATGGGTTTTTGAATTAAATTTAAATTTTTTTTTTTTCAATCACACCCCCCCAACACCAATTCCTTAATTCTGAATCACCATCATGATTCAATTCCTTTTTCCAAACAGCCCCGACTAATTTTTTTTTTTTTTTACAATTTCCTTCTAACACAAGGTCAATTTAAAAAACAATTTTTTAATGGGGAAAGGCCATTCTGTAATATATTTAATTTCAATTCAAAATAAAAAATTGAAAAGGAGACATAAACCCTAAAATTTCCAAACAAAATAAACCCCCATGTTTTTCCCTTCCTAAACCCTAGCTTGATACCCCAAAAAAGATATCCAAATCCAATTTCAATTAAAAAAAAAATAATTGGGATAAAATTGAGTAATTGCTCAAAAAAATGGGGTGACCCTTAATTTAAATAACCCAAAATTTCAAGTAACAAAACAAAAAGAAAATCCAAATTTTCTAGATAGAGCATTGTAAATTATGAAAAAATTAAATTGTTGATATTTATAAACAAAAGCCCCTTTAAAACCCAAAACCCTTAAAAAGAAATTGATAAGGTGTATGAAAAAAAAAGAGAAAATTTTTCTTTTTCAGTGAGCTTTTTTTAAAAATTGAAAAAGTGTTTTTGGTTTTCCCCCCCAAAGTATTTATGTGCCCTAAAAAGGGAAAAACAAGAAAAGATAATTAAAAAATAGCTGTAATGGTTTTTCGTTCAAAAAGGGGGGTTTAAACCCTTTCTTTAAAAACCTGTGAATTATTTTTTTCACCCCCTTGGTATTGAAAAGTGCCCCAATTAAATAAAAACAATTTATAAAATAAATAAGACCTTGTTAAAAATTTTTCGAGTTCCTTTATCAAAGGGGAATCCAATGTTAATTTTGTGTATTTTGCTCTTTACTCTTTTTAGCCTATTTTGCATTGGTTTTTTTCCCATCGGTTTTGGGAATAAAAAATTTGGTTTAGCGTAGGGAAATAAATTAGTAGATGAGCCCAAATATCCCCAATTTGTTTTATTTTTAAATAATAATTTGTCTTTTCTTTTTTAGAGGTAAATTTTTGGGTTTTTTAGATGGGAATAAAATTACTAAGGATATTGTGGGTTATTCGTGGATTAATAACTGGTCCAAGTTTCCATGAAAGTGAAACCGACCTTTTTTAAATATTTATTTTTTAACTTTCTTTTGTTTCTTAAAAAACTGGTCATTTGTTGGTTTTATTTATAATTTGGTTTTTTATTTTTTTTATCCTAATTGGAGAAGTTAAATACTTGCTAAATAGGTTTATAAAGGATTTTTGAACAATTAGAAAATCTTCCTTTTCTTGCAATGAAGGAGTTCCATCTTCACGCAAAAAACTCTTATAATTTCAATTGAAATTGTGGTGAGTTGCTTAAGATTATTGTGAGTCATATCAATTACTTCTTAAGTTGCTTTCCATTATTTCTAGTGTTCATATATTGTTGTAATTGGTTTGTTTTACTTTGTTCTTGTTCACGTGTTTTGGGGTTCCATTTTTCTATTTGGTTCATGCCCAATTTGATTGGAATTCAGTTCATTGTTGTGTTACCCTTTTTATATGTCTTACAATTGCAAGTGACCCCATCATAATTTGGCATTATAGCAATTAATTCATGCAATTAGGGTTAATGTGATTATTGTATCATCCCATTTTTGTGTAAATTGGATGGGTGATTCTTCAATTGGTTTGTGTTCTTGCATTTGAACCAAGGCACATCATAATTTTTAGATATTATAGCACTTCATATTTTGGTATCAGAGCACATTATAATTTTGGTATTAAAGAAACATCATAATTTTTGGTATTAGAGCAAAGGTTTAGGAAGGAAAATTTTCGTGATTCACAATTAGGATTTAAGGCTCTTGATCCTTCATTTTTGAAAATTGAATTGTGTGAAGAGAATTTGAAGTCCTGTGTTAAAATTGTTCCTTGAATTATTGCATGATCTCTAATTAATATTTTGAAGTGTAGAAATTAGCTTGCATCCTTTGCCATAAGTGGATTGTGAGTGGAAGAAGGGGGAAGTTCTTTGAATTTGAATTCCATAATTTGAAGTAGCTTTGATTGTTGCCTTATTGTTTCCTTGCAAAATTTCGGAATTAGGAGTGCATTTTCCATATTTACTCTTCTTGCGGGGAAGATTTGGAAACAATTTGAATTTCAAAAGTTTTACATTAAGTAGAAGGAGTTATTTTTGTATTGCTAATCTTAACACACTTTGATATTTTGAATTGTTTACTTCCATTTAGAGAAGCTTATTAATTGTTTCATTTTTGTTTGTTGCCGTGATTAAAGAGTGTAAGTGTGTGTTGTGATTAAAAGCTTGCACTGTGGTTGAGTTGTGTGTGTTAGCGAAGTGAGTGTGTGGTTGAATTGTATTGCACTGTGATTATATTAATTGTTAATTGAGGCGTGGAGTGTGTTTTACCCGTAGTGTAGTATTAGGATAGTTGTTTTTGGCGTGGAAGTGTGTAGTTATTGTGAAGTGGTGATTGTGAGTGATAAAAAAAAAGGAAAGAAAATTTCAAACCATGTGAATGATTGTGTGAATGGGGGAATTGGCAATGAGACTAAAAGCAAGTAAGTGGCGGTCAGAGTCATCGAACTGTAGGTGGAAAAACATTGGGGGAGCAATTGTAGGACCTTGCCCCCTTGTTGCTACATTAGCAACAAAGATGTTGGGGTGACGATGCACAACCCCTAGTGGCAATCTTCAAGAACCACTCCTAGGGTAGTTCCTCATTTAAAGTTTACAAAAAAGCATAGTTGGAGGTAATATGGGCAAAAGAATGGAGGAGTTATCATTTCTCTTAGGGGGAAAAGAGTGAAATTTTGGGAAAAACCCTTACCAAACAGGGATTTTAAACTACTCGAGATTGAGTTTGTGAAAAATGTAGATGCCTTCATTCGTGGTAGGGGGTTCAGTAGATGATTACTTGGATTGAGAGGACAAGGTGGAGGGACTGTTTTGATTGTTATTTAAATGATGTTACACTAGGGTTTGTCTTGCGGCTATGGGGAAATTTATGGTTATGCTGCATTATGGTGGGAAATTTATGATTAGTAGACGAAGAGATGGAGAGGCTGAAATACATACTTGGTGGGACATGAAACGGGTATTGGGAAAAGGGTTTACCTGAACATTACAGGGCAAGAACTGTTTATGCATCTCCAAACACTAAGGCAGGAGGCAAAACAGTTGATGATTATAAAAAGTGTTTTGAGACACTGATTTAAAGATGTGGATCTGGGTGTGCCTAAAACCAAGTTTAAGCACACAAAAACCAAGATTGAAAGAAACTTAGATAATGTCATTCAAACTAGCTTCAATCTCATGAACATTAGCATCAAATCTCAATGCTTTTGAACCAATTCGACAACAATGGTGTGTTCAATTCTTAAAAATCCAAATATGATATAGCTCTGATACCAAAAGATGATGTGCTCAAAACTAAGGTTAAGCACATGTAAAAGAATCAATGAAACAACTTCAATTCACAAATAAAAATTGGTTCAATAGGATCATGAATTGTGTAAACCCTAATGGAGATTTGATGAAATCTGAAGGTTAAAAGATGCAATTAACAATCCAACAATGACAAACTTCTCCAATAAAACAACAATCACAAGAATTCCACGTGAATTACACTTTAAGAACATTAAGATCCAATTTCGTAAATACCCCTTCCCACATCTCCAACTCACGGTTCAAAATGATTAACAATTGTTGATGGTGAATCACAGTGATGTGCCTAAATCCAAGATTAAGCACATGCAAAACCAATTTGAAAGACAATTAAACAATGTTAATCAAACTAGTCTCAATCATATGAGCAATGGCGTCAAATCCTCAAAGTTTATGACCGATTCTTCAATTAAGATGTGAATCAATAATGAATCCAAGTATGATGAAGCTCTGATACCAAAAATTGATGTGCCTAATTCCACTAAGAAGCACAATCAAAAAGACTTAAAAAAAAACAATCTCAAGTCAAGGCAAAATCGGATCCACAAAGGGCAATTTCACGTGAACCCTAATGAAGATACGATGAAAATCCATATATCCAATGATATAATTATAATACCACAATGATAATATCTTCTATCAACACCCTAATCTCATATAATCCACGCAAATAATCCACAAATGACAAAGAAAAACCTTAATGATAAGAATCCCTTTCCAAAAAAAAGAACACGATTTCAAGTGTAGTCTTTAATGATGATCCAAATCAAATTGATAAATACTTCAAATAAACACAAGAATTCATGAATAACAATATGTATTCCTGACCAAGAACTATCTCAATTTCAAACCCTAGATATGACACACTAGAGAAGAAAAGAAATCACAACAAAATAAAATTGATATAACTCACAATTTCAAGATGTTGCACTTGCCACAATTTCAACTCTTAGGATTGAAATTGATAAGAGTTTGGAACCAAGGTATGAACCCTAATTTCTCACGTGAAATGTAGTGTTTAATCTGCAAAATGATAAGCTTCCCTAAACCCTCTCTTAAGCAAGTATTTATACTTGCTACTCCTAGGGTTAAAAAGTTCTCAAATTACAAGTTTGCCACTTTTAAGGTGGCTAACCCTAAATGAAACTTACAAGGAAATAAAAGTGTCCCAAAACCAAAATACAACCAAAATAGTTCATAAAAGAATAAATATATAAAAGAAATGGTCTTCAAGATTCTGATCTTCTATAGGATCCATTGGCTCAGCTCATCGCCGGTTCAGGTCAGTCCATGGATAACCCACAAACTAAGTCTGAGGGAGTTTGTCCATTGCCCTATAGAATATGATAAGTGTGCCTGTTGGAAAACACAATACAAGAATAATAGAAAAGAGGTTAATATATAAATAATTTCGGGGTCGATCTGCTCAAAATGGGCCCTCAACGCCAAGATTTGAAATCCTTCAGTTCTTGCCCTAATGATAAGTCTTGTCGGATTTTTATTCTTATCACACAGGTATGATAATTACTCAAAATAAACACACTAATTCGAATTGAAACCAATTTAAATCTGATCAAGAAAAGTTCTAATCCAACCCTAGATATTACACACTAGAGAAGAAAAAGAAAACACAACAAGTAGAAATTGATATGACTCACAATTTCAATTGTTGCACTCGCCACAATCTCAACTCTTGGGAACTGAAATTGATAAGAGAAAATGGAACTAGGGAAACCCTAAGCCCTCTCACGAAAATGTGATGTTCAATTCTGAAAATTTTGGCCTCCTCAAACCTTACTTTATGCAAATATTTACACTTGCTACCCTTAAGGTTAGAAAATGCACAAAATTACAATTATGCCACTTTTAGGGTGGTCGGTCCTAAATAAAAATTACAATAAAAATGAAAGTATCCCAAAAGAAAATACAACATAAAATAGTCCATAAAACAATTGCAAAGTACAAAATATTATAAATCTTAATGAGCCAATACTTCATAATGGAAATAATCGTTGCGGGCCTTTGAATGCAACGCTGATGATGTCCCGTGGCTATCAACTAATGTAGGACATGTTAGCATCCCATGGAGAATTATTATTGTACCTGTAAGATATTTTCTCAAATACTTATTAGATGAAAAGAAATGACGTAAAATATGAGTGATTTGGATCATCATCCAAATCGAGTTCTGAAAGTATCGATGGTGCCAGAAATTTTCCCATCATCTCCTCGGGCTTCTGAAAGATTTGCCCTCAAATCTAAAGGGTCTTTTCTGGACTGAAACCCGATGTTTGGAATTGCTTGTTGGCTGAAAATCTGGAAGAGCTATATGTGCTTCTGACTAGTTCCTGGAAAGATCGAACCTTAGACAGAGACAAAGGAGTTAATAAAATCCGAGTACCATCCTTTTGAAACATGTAAGTGTTTCTGAAACCATCATGTAACACCTTTCTATCAAATAGCCATGGTCGACCCAATAGTAAATGAAATGCATACTCAGGAAGCACATCACAGATAATCTCATCACTATACCGATCTCCTATACTGATTGGTACCATTGCTCGTTGTGTAACATGCAAACTACCTCGATTGTCCAACCAATGCACTTTATATGGGTTAAGATGAAAGCTAATGGTTAATTGTAAGTTTTCTACCAATGCAGTAGATATGACATTAGTACAACTACCACTATCAATAAAAAGCATACATAGGTTACATCGAATCTGACAAGGTGTGTAGAACTGATTCTCCCTCTGTATGTCCTTGGTATCTAGAGAAATAGTCATAACACTGTATAACACATTAATAGGTAAGTATTTTCCTCCCTTTTTATCCCCATGTGTTTCAGCATGTTCATCATCATAATACTCTTGTAAGGCGAAGGATAAATCTGTAGGCTCGATAGTCTCTTCCTCATCATCTTCCTCGTTATCCTCCATGATGGTCATCACCCTTTTATTGGGACACTGCGTAGCTATATGTCCAAATCCCATGCATTTGAAACATTTAAATCTGGCGCATCTTCCCACTGGTTGACCCTTATACCATCTACCTCAAATTAGATCTAACTATCTCTTTGCCTTTCCTAGAAACATTTTTCTCCTTTTCTGTGGTAGGGATAACTTTGTCTACAACCCTGAAATGCTCACCTGCTCCCTTTGACCCATCCAATGACCAACAAACCCCATGGGCTTTGTATTAGTACTAGGCCTACTCCTAGTAACCTGGAATGAATAAGATCGCCTCTGTCTTTCCACTTTCAAGGCTAACTGTATAGCCTCGTCAAGTGTACTATATCTCTAAAGCTCAACTACACAAGCTATCTCATACTTCAACCTAGATACAAAACGTGCTAAAGTTTGTTCAGAGGTTCAACTGATCCACATCCGATCACTAGTGTCTCAAACTCCTGTATGTAGCCATCCATTGTTTTACCCCCCCCCCGTCTAAGTGTCTAAAGATCCATTAATAGCTATTGCTGATAAGATCACATTATACTTATATTTTCTTTTAGATTTATATTAAATTTATTTTCAATATTATAAGAAAATATAAAGAAATGATATTTAATGGTGTTTATTGTGAAAATTCAGGTTTTGAGGACCCAAAAGTAAATTACAAGTTAATTGGAGGAGATTTTCACAAAATTGAAGAAGCGAGCGGAGGATTGCATTGAAGGCCGCCGGCCTTGAGCCGGCCTACATTAAACCGGCCTCATAAGGCATCAAAGTCGCCGGCCTTAAGCCGGCCTACATTCAAGGCCGCCGGCCTTGAGCCGGCCTACATTGGTCCTCGGATATCCATTGCGAAAATCTCTCCAAAATCGTATCTTAATTAATTTGCTGACTCAATTCCTCATCAGATCAACCTTATCCTCCTCCTCTTTAGATCTATAAATAGGCCCCTTATGTGAACCTTGAGAGCATCCTTTGTTTTAGAATCATTTGTTTTAGCATCCTTGTTATCATCCTTTGTTTTAGCATCCTTTGTTTTTCTTTTGAATCATTAGAATTCCCTTAGGAACTTTAGGATTTTATATTCTCTTTAATTCTTTTACATTTCATGTTATTCCAAATTTTAGTTTGAAGAAAGAATGTTATTTTGCTGAAGTTTGCTCTCAATTGAAGAATTCCAGGAATCATTTCGAAAGATTGAAGTTCTACAACTCTTGAAGATTATAGCACTTGTTTCATTTACTTTATTTTCTTTTATGCCATTTATTAGTTTATTCTTGTTATACAATATGAATTCCATTGCACCTATTTATTTCAATTGTTTTTATGCAATTCATACCATAATGTTCTAAATCATCCTTGTGGGAAACATGATGAAGCCATAATTCAAACTAAAATGATCATTTTATTCATGTTATAGGACATATAGATATACGGAATTTTCATATAAGAAGTCTTGCTATGAATTGTATTTTGTAATTGAAATCAATGCATAGGAATGTAAATGACTAGAAAGAGAAATTTAGGTTTTATCAGGAATTCCTAAGTAAGATTTAATAATTCATGCGGAAGCAACGTTACTGAATTTTATTAGAAATTGACCTAAGTGTTTCATGCAATATTTTTATTAAATTTTTCACTAAGGGATTAGGAGAAATTATTTTAAAGATATTAGACAATCATATAATTGGGAAATTTATGATTGTGAATTAGAATCCTCCATTGATTTAAATTAGTGGGAGCTATTAAATCAAATTGGGGTTATGATACTTTAAAACTTGAAAAAGGATTAAGGTTTTGTCAATTTCTTGTGAAAATCCATATAGCTATGAGTTATTATAACATGAAGGCAATATGATTAGTAGAATTAGGGTGGATTCTATTTCCCACCATCAATTCATCATTTTTCAACACAATTCTTTTTTTGCGCATTTAGTATAATTCATTCATATTTGATCTCATCAAATATCATTGCCTAAATAATAGTAGAAATTGATATAGGTCTATTACTTAATCAATCTTCGTGGTTCGACACTCTTCTCTCACTATATTACTTGATCCGATCCGGTACACTTGCCGGTATTTATTCATGCTCATTTTGTATCTCTTTTTGCGTGGATCAAGTTTTTGGCGCCGTTGCCGGGGATTGATTAATATTAGACCTTCTTCAGATTCTATTGTTAATTTAGGCGCAATTGTTTTGTTATTTAATTTTTCTTATCATTGTGTGATCGTTTTCTGTTCTTTTTGAATTTCTTTTTATGCGCAAGAGTAGAAGTGCTGAACTTCTACCAATTAATCTTGAGATAGAATGCACCTTGCGACAACTTAGATGAGAGCAGAGAAGAACAAAAGAAGAGAACATAGCAGATGAGAACAACAATTGGATTCAGGGTGTTGGTAAAGCACTTCGGGAATACACGGTACCTGTTGTTTTAGGTCCTGCAATCAAAAGACCAACAATTCAGGCTAAACATTTTGAGTTAAAACCGACACTCGTTCAAATGGTTCAATCAAATCAATCTGGAGGATATCCAAATGAGAGTCCTGATGAGCATATTGCAGTATTTCTTCAATATTGTAATACAGTGAAAATGAATAATGTATCTGATGATGTAATTAGGCTACAACTTTTTCCGTTTTCACTTAGAGAAAAAGCTAGGGCTTGGTCAATTCACTGCCACAAGACTCTGTAAACACTTGGGTTGATCTCTCATCTAAATTTTTAAGGAGATTTTTTCCACCAGCTAGAACTGCTAGGTTAAGAAATGACATCACAAACTTCACTAAGTTTAGTGGTTAATCACTTTATGAAGCATGGGAAAGATTCAAGGAGGCAATTAGAAAATGCCCCCATCATGGATTACCAGATAATCTCCTTATTGAGATATTCTATCTCAGTTTAGATGACACATTGAGATCTCTGGTAGATGCTGCTTCTGGTGGTGCACTAATGAGTAAGACATATTATGAGGCTAGTGCTTTGATAGATGAAATGGCCTCTAGTGCACATAATTGGCAACATGAAAGAGGCAAGTCTAGAGTGGCATCTGTCAATGACATGGACACCTTAACAGCTCATATTTCTGCTCTTACCGCCCAGGTAAGTAAACTCACCTCTATAACTTCTTTTAATGTTAATCAAATTTCTTGTTGTGAGTTATGCTCAGGACCACACTCAACTCTTGAGTGCTCATCTGGAAACTTTTCCTCCTCATCCCATGGAGAGCAAGTAAATTTTGTCAACAATTTCCAAAGAGGAAATCAAGGACCTTACTCAAACACCTACAATCCAGGGTAGCGTAATCATCCAAATTTCTCATGGAGAAATGATAACAACGCATTTAAACCCCCTGGATTTCAAAAGCAAGGTCCTAATCATAATATTCCCCATTAACAATATCCTAATCATAATACCTCTTCTCAGCAAGGTCAGTCTAAAATAGAAGAACTCATGATAAGTTATATGCAAAAGACTGACACACTGTTGCAAAATCAACAAGCCACCATTAGAAATCTTGAAAATCAGCTTAGTCAAATGTCTCAACAGTTGAGTAATAGACCATCTGGGTCTTTACCTAGCAATACTGAGCAGAATCCTAAAGGTGTAAATGCTATTATGCTAAGGAGTGGTAAGGAATTAGTTGATAAGAAACTTGAGGAAGAGGAGGTTAACCTAGAGAAAGATAAAGGGAAACAAAAGGAAGAGGAGCCAAAGCAAAATTCACCAAAAGTGAAAGCATATGTTCCTCCTATTTCTTTCCCAGGAAGGCTGAAGCAACAACAATTGGATTCACAATTTGCTAAATTTTTAGAAGTCTTTAAAAAATTGCAAATTAACATTCCTTTTGTAGAGGCACTTCAGCAAATGCCTTCATATGCTAGATTCATGAAGGATTTACTCACAAAGAAGAGGAAGAATGAAGGGAATGAACCAGTGATGCTTACAGGGGAATGTTCAATGATCTTATAGAACGATGTACCAAATTTGCCAAGAAAACAAAGAGATCAGGGGAATTTTACTGTTCCTTGTACCATAGGCAATTTTCATTTTGATAAAGTTCTTATTGACTCTGGTGCAAGTATAAATTTAATGCCTCTATATATTTTTAGGAAATTGGGACTTGGAGAGTGCAAGGGAACTCATGTTACCTTGCAGCTTGCTGATAGGAGCATCAAATACCCAAGAGGGATTGTGGAAAATGTCCTAGTGAAAGTAGATAAATTCATCTTTCCAGTTGACTTTATAGTCTTGGAGATGGAAGAGGATAAAGAGGTACCCATGATCCTTGGTAGACCGTTCCTTGCAACAGGTAAAGCCTTAATTGATGTGGAACAAGGTAAGCTTACTTTGAGAGTTATGGATGAACAAGTCACGTTTAATGTGTATGAGGCTATAAAGAAATTTGATGACTGTAAATCATGTTACACTATTGATATTGTTGATGAGCTTTCCTCTGAGTTCATGGAAGAGAATTCAGGTGTGGACACGATGGAGTCAGTTCTTAGGGATTTAGATGATTGGAGTGATGATGAGGATGAACCCCAAGAAGAACGTGCTGAACAAGTTTATGAATTCAAGACTCGACACTATGAGGAGCTGGGGACCACTGAGAAGAAACCGATGCCGTCATTAACACAACCCCCGGTGCTTGAACTTAAACCTTTGCCTGGTCATTTAAAGTATGCTTATCTTGGAACGAATGATAATTTACCAGTAATTGTTTCTTCTTCTTTGACAGATGATCAGGAGCACCAGCTCCTAAGCGTTCTGAGAGAACATAAAGAAGCCATCGGGTGGACTATTACGGACATCAAGGGAATTAGCCCTTTGATTTACACTCACAAAATATTGATGGAGGCCGAGTGCAAACCCACAGCTCAACCACAGAGACAACTCAACCCTACTCTCAAGGAGGTAGTCAAGAAGGAAGTGCTTAAGCTGCTAGATGCAGGTATTATTTATCCTATCTCTGATAGTAAATGGGTTAGTCCAGTTCAAGTAGTGCCAAAGAAAGGTAGCATGGTTGTGGTAAAGAATGATGCAAACGAATTGATCCCAACCCGTACTATGACAGGGTGGTGAGTTTGCATAGATTATAGAAAATTGAATGATCCCACCCGTAAAGACCACTTTCCCTTACCTTTCATTGATCAGATGTTAGAAAAACTCGTAGGGCATGATTATTAATGTTTCCTTGATGGTTATTCTGGGTATAATCAAATTCATATAGCATCTGAGGATCAGGAGAAAACCACATTTACTTGTCCCTATGGCACTTTTGCATTTAGGAGAATGCCCTTTGGTCTCTGTAATGCACCTGCTACTTTTCAGAGGTGTATGATGTCTATATTTTCTAACATGTTAGAGAATTTTATTGAAATATTTATGGATGACTTCTCTGTTTTTGGGAAGTCATTTGAATCATGACTGAGAAATTTAGGCTGTGTGCTCAAAAGATGTAAGGAAACTAACCTACTTCTGAATTGGGAGAAATGCCATTTTATGGTAAGAGAGGGAATAGTGTTAGGTCACAAGGTGTCAGAAAAAGGGATTGAAGTTGACAAGGCAAAAGTGGAAGTAATAGAGAAGTTGCCACCACCCACTTCAGTAAAAGGAGTCAGGAACTTCTTAGGACATGCTGGCTTCTACAGGAGATTTATCAGGGACTTCTCTAAAATCTCTAGACCTCTATGTAATTTACTAGAAAAAGATTCTGCTTTTGTGTTTGATGAAAATTATTTGTAGGCATTCAATATATTGAAGGAGAAGCTTAACTCTGCACCAGTGATTGTTGCACTAAATTGGGAGCTTCCATTTGAGCTGATGTGTGATGCTAGCGACTATGCCGTAGGGGCAGTGCTAGGGCAAAGAAGAGGTAAGATCTTTCATGCTATATACTATGTAAGTAGAACCTTGAACGAGGCCCAGAAAAACTATGTCACAACAGAAAAAGAGCTATTAGTAGTGATATTTGCTTATGACAAGTTTAGGTCTTACTTGATAGGTTATAAAGTAATAGTATACACAGATCATGCTACTCTTAAGTATTTATTTGCTAAAGCTAATGCTAAACCCAGGTTAATTCGTTGGATTCTATTGCTGCAAGAATTTGACTTAGAAATTAAGGATAAAAAGGGAAGTGAAAATGTGGTTGTTGATCATTTATCACGTTTGGAATATGATTGTTTAGAACCACCCATCAATGAAAAATTCCCTGATGAGCATTTGCATGCAATAGACATCCATGAATTACCTTGGTATGCTGACATAGTTAATTACTTGGTTAGCAAAATCATACCATATGGTTTGTCATTCCAACAGAAAAAGAAATTTTTACATGATGTGAAGTATTATTTTTAGGATGAGCCGTATTTGTTTAAATCCTGTGCTGACTAGGTAATTAGACGATGTGTGCCTAAAATTGAACAGCTTAGCATAATACAGCACTGTTACTCCAAAGAAACAGGAGGTCACTTTGGGGTAGAAAGAACAGCAGCAAACATTTTATCTTGCGGATTTTATTGGCCCAGTTTGTTTCATGATTGCAGGAACTTCATTATGACTTGTGCTCAATGCCAAAGGACTGGCAATATTTCAAGAAGACATGAATTACCACAAAATAATATACTTGTAATTGAACTTTTTGACGTTTGGGGAATCAACTTTATAGGTCCTTTTCCCTCATCTTTTTCAAACAAATATATTCTTTTAGCTGTTGATTATGTTTCGAAATGGGTAGAGGCAGTTGCTCTACAAACTAATGACAGCAGGGTTGTCATTAAATTTTTGAAAAAGAATATATTTTCAAATTTTGGGGTACCTAGAGCTATAATAAGTGATGGGGGAACACATTTTTGTAACAGGCAATTTGAGAAATTATTATTAAAATATGGAGTTACTGACAAAATTGCCACCCCTTATCATCTACAAATGTGTGGACAGGTTGAGGTATCCAATAGGGAAATTAAGCGAATTCTAGAAAAGACTGTCAATGCATCCAGGAAAGATTGGTCTTTAAAAATCGACCATGCATTATCGGCTTATAGAACAACATTTAAAACCCCTATAGGAATGTCCCCATACAAGATTGTTTTTGGTAAATCGTGTCACTTACCAGTAGAGCTCGGGCACAAGGCATACTGGGCTATTAAATACCTTAACTTTGATGAGAAAGCTACAGGTGAAAAAAGATTGCTTCAACTAAATCAGATGGCTGAATTGAGAGAAGAAGCATATGAAAATTCCAAAATTTACAAAGAACGAACAAAGCGATGGCATGATAAGAACATCGTGAGGCGAGAATTTTTCCCTGGTCAGAAGGTCTTACTATACAACTATACAACTCCCGCTTGAAGCTGTTCCCAGGTAAGTTGAAATCACGATGATCTGGACCATTTGAAATTGTTAATGTGTTTCCTTATGGTGCAGTTGAGTTGAAGGCAGAAGACAACCGTACTTTCAAGGTAAACGATTATCTTCTCAAACATTACTATGAAGGGGAACATGTTGATAGAAATGCCACAACTGTGGATTTAGGAGATTCGAGAACTTGAACTGGCAAAGTCGGGCTAGCGACTATAAATTAAGCGCTTCATGGGAGGCAGCCCATGCTCAATAAGTATATACACTAATGTTTTAGTTTCGTTGATATCTAAAAAAAAAAAAAAAAAATCTAATTCAAGGCTGGATAAGAGTCGTCGCTGCATTCAAGACACTCCAAGGATGACAAACATTTTGGAAGGAAGTTTCTTGCTGATGAACAATTTTACACCAGGGAAGTACTAGTGTTTCAATTTTTGCATTGACATTCTTTTCCTTAATTTTGTGCTATTATAGGAACAATGAGGACATTTTCTAATTTAAGTGTGGGGAAGGGATTATAAATGTAGAAGTATAATGATTGATTGCACACATCATTATAAATGTAAGTGTTATGATTGCTTTACAAACAACTTCAAAGAGTATACAGTAGCTAATATAACCTAGAAGTAAACTTGTTTATTTTTCACTTAGGGACTCGACTTACTCTTAGACTTCCAATTCTAAAGCTAAATACAAGGTAAATTTGTTTCTTAAAGATTTCACTACTTAATTTTAACCATGTATTCTAATCACAGCAGTGGGTGAGTAAAGCATTTGAACAAGTCAATTTCACATTTTGTAGATGCTTATTACAACATTTAGTACAATCTCTAGATTTCATGATAATTTTGAAAACATTTGGCTTAAAATTGCTTAAGGACAAACATTCAGAGTATAAGTTAGTTCTCTATTCTCTATATTTTATTATCCTATCCCCCACACTTAGCTTGAACAGTGTCCTCACTGTTCCTAATTCAGCACAATTGAAGAGGAATTAACAACACAAAGGACATTAGAGAATAAGAGAAAGGAAATATTGGTACTTCCCTGGTATTGGAGTGCTCCCTTTAAGCTCTGGAAAGTGTCATCTAATGATATGTATCCTTGCTGCAGCCGATCCAAAGAGTTCAAAACTACACTAAAATCAAAACAAACTAAACTAAAACAAAACAAAACTAAAACAAACCAAAATTAAAGCAAAACAAAACTTTTTTTTTTTTTTTACATGGGTTGCCTCCCATGAAGCGCCTTTCTTTAACGTCTTTGGCTAGACGTTCCTGGCTAAATATTCGGATAAGGATTTTGATTCCAGCCTTGGTGCCTATGGTGATGGGTTAATAGCATCCGTAACAAAAACAGGAGAGATATCGTTAGGATGTTTCATGGCATCATAAATGTTAAATTTAATCACTTCACCATCAAATTCCATAGTGAGGGTGCCATCATTTACATCGATTTTCGTTTTAGAAGTCTTAAGGAATGGTCGCCCTAATAATAGCAGTGATGAAGTATGAGAATCACTATCGTCCATGTCAAGCACATAAAAATCAGCAGGAAAAACCAACCCATTGACTTGAACTAAAACATCCTCTAGAACTCCCTCAAGATAAACATTGGACCTATCAGCAAGTTGAACAATAATACCCGTTTCCTTTAAAGGACCAACATTTAAACGTTGATAAACAGACAAAGGCATGACATTGATAGAAGCTCCTAGATCACACATGGCTTTAGCGATTCCAAGACTACTTATTTTGCAAGGAATGGCGAACATACCTGGGTCCTTACATTTAGGAGGAAGCTTCTTCTGAATAATAGCTGACACATTTTCACTCACACTAATCTTTTCATTGCCTTTCAGCTTCCTTTTGTTAGTGCACAAGTCCTTGAGGAATCTAGCATAGCGCGGTATTTGCTTAATTGCATCAAGTAAAGGAATATTTACCTCAACTTTACGAAACATTTCCAGAATCTCTTTTTCTTCCGCTTCCTTCTTGGATTTCGTTAATCTGGAGGGGAAAGGAGGTGGTATCAATGTGACCTTCGATGGCTCATCTAGAGACTTGCTAATCTGGTCGCCCTGCTGGCTCGGAGTCGAAGTCTCTTTCTTGGTCTCTTCCTCAAGATTAGACGGATTTCCTTTCTTATTTGATCCCTGCAATTCTGTTCCACTTCTTAAGGTAATTGCATTAACGCTTTGCTTCAGGTTTGTAATAGTTTGAGAAGGTAACTTACCTTGAGTTTCTAACCTATTTACGACTGAAGCAAGTTGGCTTACCTGATTCTCCAAGTTTTGAATGCTTTGCTTTATTTCCTCCTGAAATTGTTTGGTATTCACAGCTAGAGACTTAACAATATCCTCAAGGGGCATACCTGAAGTGGAAGGAGCTTGGGGTACATGGTGTGATAGCTTAGGCTGGAATTGTTGGAAACTTTGTGGGTTATTGCCATATCGGAAGTTATGATGATCCCTCCATCCGGGGTTGTAAGTATTTGAATAGGGATCATACTTCCTCTACGGTTGTCCTGGAAATCTGCCTACAGCATTGGCGTGTTCATGATTGTCATCTTGCAATGTTGGGCACATGTCGGTCGGATGACTAGGAGCAGCACAAATTCCACAAGCTTTCACCTGTTAGGTATTTCCAAGAGCTAGCTGCTGCACAAGGGAGGTAAGATTAGAAATTTGATGTTCAAGGTTAGACACATTTACCTCATTTACCTTCCTTGAAGACGTATCGTGCCTATACCCAAATTGTTGTGAATTAGCAGCCATAATGGAGATCAATTCCCTAGCTTGACCAGGGGTTTTGTTTACTATGGCGCCTCCACTTGCAGCATCCATCATCTTTCTTTCCATCGGAAGTAGGCCCTCGTAGAAGTATTGGATAAGGAGTTGTTCAGATATCCCATGTTGTGGGCAGCTTGCACACAATTGCTTGAACCTCTCCCAATACTCATGAAGAGTCTCAGTGTCCCTTTGTTTTATACCGCAAATTTCTCTTCTTATACCAGCGGCTCTGGATGCGGGGAAGAATTTGTCCAAGAAGAGTCTCACCATATCAGTCCATGTGGTTATAGAACCTGGAGGCAAATAAAACAACCAATCTTTAGCTTTAGTACTTAAAGAAAATGGAAAAGCACGTAGGTTGATTTGATCGTCAGTTATTCCTTGCGGCCTCATACTAGAACACACTATATGGAACTCTTTCAAATGCTTATGAGGATCTTCATTCTCAAGACCATGAAATGTAGGTAGCAGATGTATCAACCCAGATTTCAATTCGAATTCCACAGCTAGTTCGGGGTAGTGAATACAAAGTGGTTGTTGATTCACATCCGGTGCAGCCAACTCCCTTAAGGTTCTCTTGAGATTTGCCATGTCGTCCTCTTTTTCAGAATCAAGGGATGAATCAGACAAGTCCGATACTAAGTTCGGTCCGGGGGATGATCTAGCTTCTTGTCGCAGCCTCTTTAGAGTCTTCTCAATCTCCGGATTATAAGTTAGTTCACCTGTCTGAGAAGAACGAGTCATACAAGAATAGAAATAAATTTGACACCAATCCCCAGCAGTGGCGCCAAAATTTGATGGGTGTCGAGTCCAACAAAAATAAAACCTACTCCTAGACAATTATATGATTTGCATATAGTGGTGAGTAGGGTCGAATCCACAGGGATTGGTAAAGATATTTCTATTCAAAGAGAATAAAAGGAAAAGGAAAATGGGGGGTTTGGTTTGTGAATTGAATAAAGTTAAAACAAGTTAAGAAAATTGTATATTGATAAAAAGCCTAGCCAAAGGAATCAAGATAGTTTAATTCTAGGAATTGATCATCGATGCAAATGTTTTCTATTCTTAGTTCTAGATAAATTGGTTATGGTTATTAACAAGCTCTAACAACCTATCTCTCCTTACTTCCTCGATAACCTCAGACAAGCGCTTTGAATTATTTCTCTTATTGATTAAACAACCCTTAGACAAGCACTTAGGATTTAATCTATCAATAGCATTAAGATCTAGAGAGACCACCAATTCATGCCAGTAGATTATAAGATAACCTATTTAAACATGATCACACACCTCCATAACATGAATTCGATCATCTCTTTTATAACCAAATATGTTATTGCGTCACTAAGACTAGAACAATCAAACAATTACGGATTTGACGTGCTAGTTGACAATATATTAACCTGCTAATTGAGTAGAAGAGCTCTATTCATACCAATCAACAAATTAATAATGACAAAACGATCAGAAGATATATGAATACCCGAAAGCAAAGAATAGAATAAATACAAGTCAATTAGACCTCACAATTCGTGGAGAATTAAACATCTATGACCCTTTGGCTAGAAAAGTAGCTTAGTTACACATGTTCATCAATAAAACGAAAATAAAAGATAGAAACATAATGAACCCGGTTGCTTGCTCTGCCTCCGCGTTTCCTTCTTCAAGATCCAAGATTCCCAAGATCAAAAGTTGTTCTAACCCTCTAGGGTTGGCTCTATTTATACTATTAGATGGATAGCATGTGATCTTTTGCTAGCAAGATACGAAAATATCTTTCCTTTTCCAAGTAGATTTCGAGAAGTGAAGATTCGTCTGCCTGGCACGCCTCAACACACGGCCGTGGATCAAGCCGTGCCATCCTCTGTGCATATTCTTCAAGTCTTCATCCGCGCTCAGTGTGGACCACGGTTAGACACACGGCCATATTTAAAGCCGTGCCTTCATCTGTGCATAATCTTCAAGTCTTCATCCGTGTCCAGTGTGTACCACGGTTACACCCACGGCTAGATTTCAAGCCGTGCCTTCATCTGGTTGATGTTCCACACTTTCTTCTCCTTGGTCCTGACTTCCACCACGGCTTCAAGCACGGTTTCTCCCACGGGTTCCACCATGGCCATGCCTTAAGCCGTGTCTCTCTCTGTTCAAAGTCCTCATTTTTGCCTTCTTGTCCAGTGTGTAACACGATTTGAAACTTGGCCGTGCCGCAAACCGTGCTTCCTCCGGTGGTGTAATTCCTTGTCTTGATCCAAGTTGTAGATAACTTCTCTAAAATACTTGAATTAGCATCCTTAACTCCATTTAACCTGATTTATCACGATGATAGAATTAAAGTACCATTTCCTTATGATTTCTATAAAATCAATAATAATTTAACACAATTTATACTATAAAGATTGAGTATAAAATGGCTCTATCAGAGGACATTGTCTAATTTAAGTGTGGGGAAGGGATTATAAATGTAGAAGTATAATGATTGATTGCACACATCATGAGCTTACAATTCCCATGCTTTATTTATGTCCTTAAGTGTTTAATCATCAAAGAAATCTTGAAATTGACTTAGATTGGTGCCCCACTCGCCAACTGTTGTGACTAGTTTACATAGTTAAAATTTAATAGTAAAATCTCTAGAGAACGGGTTTACCTTATGTTTAGCCTTTGAACTTGAGATTGAGTCCTTAAGTTGAAAAAAACAAGCAAGTTTACTTCAAGGAAAAATTGGTTGGGATAAATTTCTCTTGAAATTTCTTTGAGAATACCTTAACACCTAGTGAAAGAGGTAAAGGAAATATTTTACTTAGTGATCCCTTATAAAAATAGTCTTAACTAATATTCATTTATGCAAAAAAAAAAAAAAAAGGAGCCTTTACTCCAATGACTCAGGAAAGTGAGTTAAGAGTATCCAATCTTAAATTTTAGTGTGAGGAAGAGTTCGTAGGGGTCCCTTTAAAACCTGGTCACTTAGGCGATGAGCCCAGGATGTGCCGACTCAATGAACTCACAATAACGAGAAGGGCGGAAAGGCAAAAATTTAGTACCTTAATGAAAGCCAGGTTGACATGGGCGAGCTTTAGTCCCTCAGAAGAGTGAAGTCTCACTCCGCTGTCAATTATGGCAAATAAAAAAAAATGTGAATATAGGACAATAAGTGAAATAAAGACTAATTTAAAAAGGGAGAAATTCTAGGAAAAAATAGATACCATATGCTTTCACTTTTTGTTATCTTGTTTAGAAAAGTAAAATTGAGGGAGATTATACTTGCTAATAACCAATGAAGTTTAAATGAATGTTTTTTTTCCTTATGGACTAAGTATTTTTCTTTTGATTGTTAAACACTAGGATTAAAAATCTGTTGTATTTAGATTAACTACTAAATTTCAACTAGATATACTAGTTACAAGTTTCAGTATGGTCAGAACAATGGGCACCAGAAGTTCAATGACGGATTTCTCTTGTTTAATTCAATTATTTTGCTTGAGGACAAGCGAAAGTTCAAGTGTGGGGATGTTGATAAGATCACATTATACTTATATTTTCTTTTAGATTTATATTACATTTATTTCAATATTATAAGAAAATATAAAGAAATGATATTTAATGGTGTTTATTGTGAAAATTCAGGTTTTGGGGACCCAAAAGTAAATTACAAGTTAATTGGAGGAGTTTTTCACAAAATTGAAGAAGCAAGCGGAGGATTGCATTGAAGGCCGCCGACCTACTATCAAAGGCCGCCGGCCTTGAGCTGGCCTACATTAAACTGGCCTCCTAAGGCATCAAAGCAGCCGGCTTGGTCTTCGCATATCCATTGCGAAAATCTCTCCAAAATCGTATCTTAATTAATTTGCTAACTCAATTCCTCATCAGATCAACCTTATCCTCCTCCTCTTTAGATCTATAAATAGGCCCCTTATGTGAACCTTGAGAGCATCCTTTGTTTTAGAATCATTTGTTTTTCTTTTGAATCATTAGAATTCCCTTAGGAACTTTAGGATTTTATATTCTCTTTAATTCTTTTACATTTCATGTTATTACAAATTTTAGTTTAAAGAAAGAATGTTATTTTGCTGAAGTTTGCTCTCAATTGAAGAATTCTAGGAATCATTTCGGAAGATTGAAGTTCTACAACTCTTGAAGATTATAGCACTTGTTTCATTTACTTTATTTTCTTTTATGTCATTTATTAGTTTATTCTTGTTATTCAATATGAATTCCATTGCACTTATTTATTTCAATTATTTTTATGCAATTCATACCATAATGTTCTAAATCATCCTTGTGGGAAACATGATGAAGCCATAATTCAAACTAAAATGATCATTGTATTCATGTTATAAGACATATAGATATAAGGAATTTTCATATAAGAAGTCCTGCTATGAATTGTATTTTGTAATTGAAATCAATGCATAGGAATGTAAATGACTCGAAAGAGAAATTTAGTTTTTATCAGGAATTCCTAAGTAAGATTTAATAATTCATGCAGAAGCAGCATTATTGAATTTTATTAGAAATTGACCTAAGTGTTTCATGCAATATTTTGATTAAATTTTTCACTAAGGGATTAGGAGAAATTATTTTAAAGATATTAGGCAATCATATAATTGGGAAATTTATGATTGTGAATTAGAATCCTCCATTGATTTAAATTAGTGGGAGCTATTAAATCAAATTGGGGTTTTGATACTTTAAAACTTGAAAAAGGATTAAGGTTTTATCAATTTCTTGTGAAAATCCATATAGCTATGAGTTATTATAACATGAAGGCAATATGATTAGTAGAATTAGGGTGGATTCTATTTCCCACCATCAATTCATCATTTTTCAACACAATTCTTTTTTTGCGCATTTAGTATAATTCATTCACATTTGATCTCATCAAATATCATTGCCTAAATAATAGTAGAAATTGATATGGGTCTATTACTTAATCAATCTTCGTAGTTCGACACTCTTCTCTTACTATATTACTTGATCCGATCCGGTACACTTGCCGGTATTTATTCACGCTCATTTTGTATCTCTTTTTGCATGGATCACTTGCCTATAGTGTTCCGATATAAACCCCTTCCTTAAAACTCGTTTCATGTCTCTCCAAGTGTGTATTTTGGTCTCTCCATCCTTTCTCCTACTGATCACCATATTTTTCCACCACAAAGCGGCATACCCTATGAACTCTACAGCTGCAAGACGTACTCTGGAGTCATCATCAATCTCATAACACTCGAAAAGACCCTCAACTTTGTCTTTGCAGTCTAGGTAATCATTGGCAGAACCCCTACCATCAAATGAAGGCATCTGTAGCTTCACATACTCTAATCCTCGAGGTGGTCTAAATTCTCTATCTAGGTATGGATTAACCCCAAAATTATTATCTCTGTCTTCCCTAAGAGCATGATAATCTCCTTCTACTCTTCTCCCCAAATTTCCTCTAACTGCCCCTTCTCTCTGGACATTCTGAGGAGCTACTCTAGGTGGTGCCTGAAGGTTTACCACAGGTGGTGGTGGCAATGTCATCCTATTAATCCTTGTTGCTAATGTAGCAACAACTGTGGTAAGGTCCTGAAGTTGTTCATCTAGAGTTCTTCCACTTGTATTTCGACGACCTAGTCTGCCACCCACTTAGCTATTGGCCTCATTACCAATGCCCCCATTCACACTGTCATTTGACATGTTTGTGGATGCAATTTATTTGAAGTACAAATGTAATCTCAAATAATTGTAGCACACTCCCTTCACTTCACCACGTCACAATAGCACGTTTAGATAACAACACATACACTTGTACACCCACGGTGCAACAAGTCACCAATGCAACAAATACTTCTTGTCAATTCAAGTATAGTAAAATAATTGAAGCACAAATAAATACTTCCAAGTAGTTAAGAAATTAAATTCAATTAACAAGTGTTTAAGTAATGAAACTCAATAACTTTCACACTTTAAATGCTTTTTTTTTTTTTGAATTTCAAACTTCACCACTTAATTTCCTTTCTTAACCACGACACACACTCACACTTTAGCCTTAATGTGCAGCACCTTACTCCACACAACTCCACAAATTCACACCGCCACTCACACCATACATATACACGTTGCAACCACTTCAACCACCACTACATACACATAACACTTCACGGTGCAAATTACCTTTCACTCAACATACACCAAAACTCACGCCACATGCATACACTCTTCACTAATTTTACAAAAACACAACTCCACAACACGGCAACAAATTCAAATGAACATCCTTAATGCACTTTCCACAAATGGTAAGATTCAATTTCAATTTCAAATTAAATGTAATCAATACCACTCAATAACTACTTCAAACTTAAGGAATGTATTTGAATTTCAAATGATTTCCTATTTTTCCACTCAAATTCAAATCTGGAAATTGTAAAAGAAAATCACCATTCCAAAATCGTCAACACTCCATTCACTTTTCTTTGCTTTCAAAATTCAAACTACAATCTTGAAATCATCAACTCTCCATTCACTCTTCTTTGTTTTCAAATTTTTCCACTTTCCCCAAGTGATCACAAATGACCACAAAGAAACACAACTCTTCCTCATGGCAAGCTCAAGGACACTACGTTGCAACTCCTTCAATCAATACAATTAAGCAACTCAATCCTCCACACACATATAATTTCGGATCAAAAGAGATGAAGAACCCTAATTAAAAGTGAAGATCTCGAAAATTCCCTTCTCTTAAACCTCAAGCTCTGATACCAAAAGATGATGTGCCTAAAACCAAGTTTAAGCACACAAAAGCCAAGATTGAAAGACACTTAGACAATGTCATTCAAACTAGCTTCAATCTCATGAACATTAGCGTCAAATCTCAATGCTTTTGAACCAATTCAACAATAATGGTGTGTTCAATCTTAAATCCAAATATGATATAACTCTGATACCAAAAGATGATGTGCTCAAAACCAAGGTTAAGCACATGCAAATGAATCAAAGAAACAACTTCAATTCAAAAATAAAAACCGATTCAATATGATACGAACCACACCTACCTATGACGAAACCGTATACCAATACGTTTGGAATTACAACCCAAGATGCCAATTAATCGAAGTGGAACCACGACCCATTACCTATAGATGAGGTAAGAACCTTGGTATGCTGTGTCGATGCCATAATCGAGATGAAAGACCGATTGATAAGTCGGATTTGAACGCCACGGAAGAGATCCGATAAGTTCAAGAGAAGTTCTTTGGAGAACCAAGAGAGGAATACTCTTCAAACTATATTAATCTAAGTTGTATCACTTTCTAACCCTAACAGACTATTAATAGTGTTTACAACTCATAAAGAAAAAACCCAAAACGAAAAAACATAATAAAGTTATGAAAAATAACAATCAGGCAATGTATACCGGATGTAAGCCGGCGGCGTAGTAGGCGGCGTAAGATGTACGCCGGATATATACATCGGCAGCGTAGTCCCTCTGTAGCTCTCTAATTTCAACGCCGACTCAAAGGCAGCAGCGTTAATCCA